>CM046064.1:41013111-41181011 GCA_025215515.1 Schistosoma japonicum | reverse complement strand
GTCCTATTTGGGACTCGTCGGCTGGATGTACCTGCATCCCAATGTTGATGTTCACACTGGGATTCGAACTCAGTCCGCTTCGTGTCAAACGCCACCGCGTTCACCACTAGGCTACTGTGTCCAGACAGTCACGCTTGTGCAACGGGTACATATCTAATTCAGAATAGGCTTGTATCTTCCCGTTGATTTGTAATGGACTGAAACTGGTCAGCCTCTGTTGCCATATGTGCATCCTGAGCGGATTGCCTCTATATAGCGGTATTACACAAGTTATATTTAAGTTGGATTGTGACTGGCAAGTGGAATCCAGGACGCGCGTTTCGTCCTATTTGGGACTCGTCGGCTGGATGTACCTGCATCCCAATGTTGATGTTCACACTGGGATTCGAACTCAGTCCGCTTCGTGTCAAACGCCACCGCGTTCACCACTAGGCTACTGTGTCCAGACAGTCACGCTTGTGCAACGGGTACATATCTAATTCAGAATAGGCTTGTATCTTCCCGTTGATTTGTAATGGACTGAAACTGGTCAGCCTCTGTTGCCATATGTGCATCCTGAGCGGATTGCCTCTATATAGCGGTATTACACAAGTTATATTTAAGTTGGATTGTGACTGGCAAGTGGAATCCAGGACGCGCGTTTCGTCCTATTTGGGACTCGTCGGCTGGATGTACCTGCATCCCAATGTTGATGTTCACACTGGGATTCGAACTCAGTCCGCTTCGTGTCAAACGCCACCGCGTTCACCACTAGGCTACTGTGTCCAGACAGTCACGCTTGTGCAACGGGTACATATCTAATTCAGAATAGGCTTGTATCTTCCCGTTGATTTGTAATGGACTGAAACTGGTCAGCCTCTGTTGCCATATGTGCATCCTGAGCGGATTGCCTCTATATAGCGGTATTACACAAGTTATATTTAAGTTGGATTGTGACTGGCAAGTGGAATCCAGGACGCGCGTTTCGTCCTATTTGGGACTCGTCGGCTGGATGTACCTGCATCCCAATGTTGATGTTCACACTGGGATTCGAACTCAGTCCGCTTCGTGTCAAACGCCACCGCGTTCACCACTAGGCTACTGTGTCCAGACAGTCACGCTTGTGCAACGGGTACATATCTAATTCAGAATAGGCTTGTATCTTCCCGTTGATTTGTAATGGACTGAAACTGGTCAGCCTCTGTTGCCATATGTGCATCCTGAGCGGATTGCCTCTATATAGCGGTATTACACAAGTTATATTTAAGTTGGATTGTGACTGGCAAGTGGAATCCAGGACGCGCGTTTCGTCCTATTTGGGACTCGTCGGCTGGATGTACCTGCATCCCAATGTTGATGTTCACACTGGGATTCGAACTCAGTCCGCTTCGTGTCAAACGCCACCGCGTTCACCACTAGGCTACTGTGTCCAGACAGTCACGCTTGTGCAACGGGTACATATCTAATTCAGAATAGGCTTGTATCTTCCCGTTGATTTGTAATGGACTGAAACTGGTCAGCCTCTGTTGCCATATGTGCATCCTGAGCGGATTGCCTCTATATAGCGGTATTACACAAGTTATATTTAAGTTGGATTGTGACTGGCAAGTGGAATCCAGGACGCGCGTTTCGTCCTATTTGGGACTCGTCGGCTGGATGTACCTGCATCCCAATGTTGATGTTCACACTGGGATTCGAACTCAGTCCGCTTCGTGTCAAACGCCACCGCGTTCACCACTAGGCTACTGTGTCCAGACAGTCACGCTTGTGCAACGGGTACATATCTAATTCAGAATAGGCTTGTATCTTCCCGTTGATTTGTAATGGACTGAAACTGGTCAGCCTCTGTTGCCATATGTGCATCCTGAGCGGATTGCCTCTATATAGCGGTATTACACAAGTTATATTTAAGTTGGATTGTGACTGGCAAGTGGAATCCAGGACGCGCGTTTCGTCCTATTTGGGACTCGTCGGCTGGATGTACCTGCATCCCAATGTTGATGTTCACACTGGGATTCGAACTCAGTCCGCTTCGTGTCAAACGCCACCGCGTTCACCACTAGGCTACTGTGTCCAGACAGTCACGCTTGTGCAACGGGTACATATCTAATTCAGAATAGGCTTGTATCTTCCCGTTGATTTGTAATGGACTGAAACTGGTCAGCCTCTGTTGCCATATGTGCATCCTGAGCGGATTGCCTCTATATAGCGGTATTACACAAGTTATATTTAAGTTGGATTGTGACTGGCAAGTGGAATCCAGGACGCGCGTTTCGTCCTATTTGGGACTCGTCGGCTGGATGTACCTGCATCCCAATGTTGATGTTCACACTGGGATTCGAACTCAGTCCGCTTCGTGTCAAACGCCACCGCGTTCACCACTAGGCTACTGTGTCCAGACAGTCACGCTTGTGCAACGGGTACATATCTAATTCAGAATAGGCTTGTATCTTCCCGTTGATTTGTAATGGACTGAAACTGGTCAGCCTCTGTTGCCATATGTGCATCCTGAGCGGATTGCCTCTATATAGCGGTATTACACAAGTTATATTTAAGTTGGATTGTGACTGGCAAGTGGAATCCAGGACGCGCGTTTCGTCCTATTTGGGACTCGTCGGCTGGATGTACCTGCATCCCAATGTTGATGTTCACACTGGGATTCGAACTCAGTCCGCTTCGTGTCAAACGCCACCGCGTTCACCACTAGGCTACTGTGTCCAGACAGTCACGCTTGTGCAACGGGTACATATCTAATTCAGAATAGGCTTGTATCTTCCCGTTGATTTGTAATGGACTGAAACTGGTCAGCCTCTGTTGCCATATGTGCATCCTGAGCGGATTGCCTCTATATAGCGGTATTACACAAGTTATATTTAAGTTGGATTGTGACTGGCAAGTGGAATCCAGGACGCGCGTTTCGTCCTATTTGGGACTCGTCGGCTGGATGTACCTGCATCCCAATGTTGATGTTCACACTGGGATTCGAACTCAGTCCGCTTCGTGTCAAACGCCACCGCGTTCACCACTAGGCTACTGTGTCCAGACAGTCACGCTTGTGCAACGGGTACATATCTAATTCAGAATAGGCTTGTATCTTCCCGTTGATTTGTAATGGACTGAAACTGGTCAGCCTCTGTTGCCATATGTGCATCCTGAGCGGATTGCCTCTATATAGCGGTATTACACAAGTTATATTTAAGTTGGATTGTGACTGGCAAGTGGAATCCAGGACGCGCGTTTCGTCCTATTTGGGACTCGTCGGCTGGATGTACCTGCATCCCAATGTTGATGTTCACACTGGGATTCGAACTCAGTCCGCTTCGTGTCAAACGCCACCGCGTTCACCACTAGGCTACTGTGTCCAGACAGTCACGCTTGTGCAACGGGTACATATCTAATTCAGAATAGGCTTGTATCTTCCCGTTGATTTGTAATGGACTGAAACTGGTCAGCCTCTGTTGCCATATGTGCATCCTGAGCGGATTGCCTCTATATAGCGGTATTACACAAGTTATATTTAAGTTGGATTGTGACTGGCAAGTGGAATCCAGGACGCGCGTTTCGTCCTATTTGGGACTCGTCGGCTGGATGTACCTGCATCCCAATGTTGATGTTCACACTGGGATTCGAACTCAGTCCGCTTCGTGTCAAACGCCACCGCGTTCACCACTAGGCTACTGTGTCCAGACAGTCACGCTTGTGCAACGGGTACATATCTAATTCAGAATAGGCTTGTATCTTCCCGTTGATTTGTAATGGACTGAAACTGGTCAGCCTCTGTTGCCATATGTGCATCCTGAGCGGATTGCCTCTATATAGCGGTATTACACAAGTTATATTTAAGTTGGATTGTGACTGGCAAGTGGAATCCAGGACGCGCGTTTCGTCCTATTTGGGACTCGTCGGCTGGATGTACCTGCATCCCAATGTTGATGTTCACACTGGGATTCGAACTCAGTCCGCTTCGTGTCAAACGCCACCGCGTTCACCACTAGGCTACTGTGTCCAGACAGTCACGCTTGTGCAACGGGTACATATCTAATTCAGAATAGGCTTGTATCTTCCCGTTGATTTGTAATGGACTGAAACTGGTCAGCCTCTGTTGCCATATGTGCATCCTGAGCGGATTGCCTCTATATAGCGGTATTACACAAGTTATATTTAAGTTGGATTGTGACTGGCAAGTGGAATCCAGGACGCGCGTTTCGTCCTATTTGGGACTCGTCGGCTGGATGTACCTGCATCCCAATGTTGATGTTCACACTGGGATTCGAACTCAGTCCGCTTCGTGTCAAACGCCACCGCGTTCACCACTAGGCTACTGTGTCCAGACAGTCACGCTTGTGCAACGGGTACATATCTAATTCAGAATAGGCTTGTATCTTCCCGTTGATTTGTAATGGACTGAAACTGGTCAGCCTCTGTTGCCATATGTGCATCCTGAGCGGATTGCCTCTATATAGCGGTATTACACAAGTTATATTTAAGTTGGATTGTGACTGGCAAGTGGAATCCAGGACGCGCGTTTCGTCCTATTTGGGACTCGTCGGCTGGATGTACCTGCATCCCAATGTTGATGTTCACACTGGGATTCGAACTCAGTCCGCTTCGTGTCAAACGCCACCGCGTTCACCACTAGGCTACTGTGTCCAGACAGTCACGCTTGTGCAACGGGTACATATCTAATTCAGAATAGGCTTGTATCTTCCCGTTGATTTGTAATGGACTGAAACTGGTCAGCCTCTGTTGCCATATGTGCATCCTGAGCGGATTGCCTCTATATAGCGGTATTACACAAGTTATATTTAAGTTGGATTGTGACTGGCAAGTGGAATCCAGGACGCGCGTTTCGTCCTATTTGGGACTCGTCGGCTGGATGTACCTGCATCCCAATGTTGATGTTCACACTGGGATTCGAACTCAGTCCGCTTCGTGTCAAACGCCACCGCGTTCACCACTAGGCTACTGTGTCCAGACAGTCACGCTTGTGCAACGGGTACATATCTAATTCAGAATAGGCTTGTATCTTCCCGTTGATTTGTAATGGACTGAAACTGGTCAGCCTCTGTTGCCATATGTGCATCCTGAGCGGATTGCCTCTATATAGCGGTATTACACAAGTTATATTTAAGTTGGATTGTGACTGGCAAGTGGAATCCAGGACGCGCGTTTCGTCCTATTTGGGACTCGTCGGCTGGATGTACCTGCATCCCAATGTTGATGTTCACACTGGGATTCGAACTCAGTCCGCTTCGTGTCAAACGCCACCGCGTTCACCACTAGGCTACTGTGTCCAGACAGTCACGCTTGTGCAACGGGTACATATCTAATTCAGAATAGGCTTGTATCTTCCCGTTGATTTGTAATGGACTGAAACTGGTCAGCCTCTGTTGCCATATGTGCATCCTGAGCGGATTGCCTCTATATAGCGGTATTACACAAGTTATATTTAAGTTGGATTGTGACTGGCAAGTGGAATCCAGGACGCGCGTTTCGTCCTATTTGGGACTCGTCGGCTGGATGTACCTGCATCCCAATGTTGATGTTCACACTGGGATTCGAACTCAGTCCGCTTCGTGTCAAACGCCACCGCGTTCACCACTAGGCTACTGTGTCCAGACAGTCACGCTTGTGCAACGGGTACATATCTAATTCAGAATAGGCTTGTATCTTCCCGTTGATTTGTAATGGACTGAAACTGGTCAGCCTCTGTTGCCATATGTGCATCCTGAGCGGATTGCCTCTATATAGCGGTATTACACAAGTTATATTTAAGTTGGATTGTGACTGGCAAGTGGAATCCAGGACGCGCGTTTCGTCCTATTTGGGACTCGTCGGCTGGATGTACCTGCATCCCAATGTTGATGTTCACACTGGGATTCGAACTCAGTCCGCTTCGTGTCAAACGCCACCGCGTTCACCACTAGGCTACTGTGTCCAGACAGTCACGCTTGTGCAACGGGTACATATCTAATTCAGAATAGGCTTGTATCTTCCCGTTGATTTGTAATGGACTGAAACTGGTCAGCCTCTGTTGCCATATGTGCATCCTGAGCGGATTGCCTCTATATAGCGGTATTACACAAGTTATATTTAAGTTGGATTGTGACTGGCAAGTGGAATCCAGGACGCGCGTTTCGTCCTATTTGGGACTCGTCGGCTGGATGTACCTGCATCCCAATGTTGATGTTCACACTGGGATTCGAACTCAGTCCGCTTCGTGTCAAACGCCACCGCGTTCACCACTAGGCTACTGTGTCCAGACAGTCACGCTTGTGCAACGGGTACATATCTAATTCAGAATAGGCTTGTATCTTCCCGTTGATTTGTAATGGACTGAAACTGGTCAGCCTCTGTTGCCATATGTGCATCCTGAGCGGATTGTCTCTATATAGCGGTATTACACAAGTTATATTTAAGTTGGATTGTGACTGGCAAGTGGAATCCAGGACGCGCGTTTCGTCCTATTTGGGACTCGTCGGCTGGATGTACCTGCATCCCAATGTTGATGTTCACACTGGGATTCGAACTCAGTCCGCTTCGTGTCAAACGCCACCGCGTTCACCACTAGGCTACTGTGTCCAGACAGTCACGCTTGTGCAACGGGTACATATCTAATTCAGAATAGGCTTGTATCTTCCCGTTGATTTGTAATGGACTGAAACTGGTCAGCCTCTGTTGCCATATGTGCATCCTGAGCGGATTGCCTCTATATAGCGGTATTACACAAGTTATATTTAAGTTGGATTGTGACTGGCAAGTGGAATCCAGGACGCGCGTTTCGTCCTATTTGGGACTCGTCGGCTGGATGTACCTGCATCCCAATGTTGATGTTCACACTGGGATTCGAACTCAGTCCGCTTCGTGTCAAACGCCACCGCGTTCACCACTAGGCTACTGTGTCCAGACAGTCACGCTTGTGCAACGGGTACATATCTAATTCAGAATAGGCTTGTATCTTCCCGTTGATTTGTAATGGACTGAAACTGGTCAGCCTCTGTTGCCATATGTGCATCCTGAGCGGATTGCCTCTATATAGCGGTATTACACAAGTTATATTTAAGTTGGATTGTGACTGGCAAGTGGAATCCAGGACGCGCGTTTCGTCCTATTTGGGACTCGTCGGCTGGATGTACCTGCATCCCAATGTTGATGTTCACACTGGGATTCGAACTCAGTCCGCTTCGTGTCAAACGCCACCGCGTTCACCACTAGGCTACTGTGTCCAGACAGTCACGCTTGTGCAACGGGTACATATCTAATTCAGAATAGGCTTGTATCTTCCCGTTGATTTGTAATGGACTGAAACTGGTCAGCCTCTGTTGCCATATGTGCATCCTGAGCGGATTGCCTCTATATAGCGGTATTACACAAGTTATATTTAAGTTGGATTGTGACTGGCAAGTGGAATCCAGGACGCGCGTTTCGTCCTATTTGGGACTCGTCGGCTGGATGTACCTGCATCCCAATGTTGATGTTCACACTGGGATTCGAACTCAGTCCGCTTCGTGTCAAACGCCACCGCGTTCACCACTAGGCTACTGTGTCCAGACAGTCACGCTTGTGCAACGGGTACATATCTAATTCAGAATAGGCTTGTATCTTCCCGTTGATTTGTAATGGACTGAAACTGGTCAGCCTCTGTTGCCATATGTGCATCCTGAGCGGATTGCCTCTATATAGCGGTATTACACAAGTTATATTTAAGTTGGATTGTGACTGGCAAGTGGAATCCAGGACGCGCGTTTCGTCCTATTTGGGACTCGTCGGCTGGATGTACCTGCATCCCAATGTTGATGTTCACACTGGGATTCGAACTCAGTCCGCTTCGTGTCAAACGCCACCGCGTTCACCACTAGGCTACTGTGTCCAGACAGTCACGCTTGTGCAACGGGTACATATCTAATTCAGAATAGGCTTGTATCTTCCCGTTGATTTGTAATGGACTGAAACTGGTCAGCCTCTGTTGCCATATGTGCATCCTGAGCGGATTGCCTCTATATAGCGGTATTACACAAGTTATATTTAAGTTGGATTGTGACTGGCAAGTGGAATCCAGGACGCGCGTTTCGTCCTATTTGGGACTCGTCGGCTGGATGTACCTGCATCCCAATGTTGATGTTCACACTGGGATTCGAACTCAGTCCGCTTCGTGTCAAACGCCACCGCGTTCACCACTAGGCTACTGTGTCCAGACAGTCACGCTTGTGCAACGGGTACATATCTAATTCAGAATAGGCTTGTATCTTCCCGTTGATTTGTAATGGACTGAAACTGGTCAGCCTCTGTTGCCATATGTGCATCCTGAGCGGATTGCCTCTATATAGCGGTATTACACAAGTTATATTTAAGTTGGATTGTGACTGGCAAGTGGAATCCAGGACGCGCGTTTCGTCCTATTTGGGACTCGTCGGCTGGATGTACCTGCATCCCAATGTTGATGTTCACACTGGGATTCGAACTCAGTCCGCTTCGTGTCAAACGCCACCGCGTTCACCACTAGGCTACTGTGTCCAGACAGTCACGCTTGTGCAACGGGTACATATCTAATTCAGAATAGGCTTGTATCTTCCCGTTGATTTGTAATGGACTGAAACTGGTCAGCCTCTGTTGCCATATGTGCATCCTGAGCGGATTGCCTCTATATAGCGGTATTACACAAGTTATATTTAAGTTGGATTGTGACTGGCAAGTGGAATCCAGGACGCGCGTTTCGTCCTATTTGGGACTCGTCGGCTGGATGTACCTGCATCCCAATGTTGATGTTCACACTGGGATTCGAACTCAGTCCGCTTCGTGTCAAACGCCACCGCGTTCACCACTAGGCTACTGTGTCCAGACAGTCACGCTTGTGCAACGGGTACATATCTAATTCAGAATAGGCTTGTATCTTCCCGTTGATTTGTAATGGACTGAAACTTAAATATAACTTGTGTAATACCGCTATATACAGACAATCCGCTCAGGATGCACATATGGCAACAGAGGCTGACCAGTTTCAGTCCATTACAAATCAACGGGAAGATACAAGCCTATTCTGAATTAGATATGTACCCGTTGCACAAGCGTGACTGTCTGGACACAGTAGCCTAGTGGTGAACGCGGTGGCGTTTGACACGAAGCGGACTGAGTTCGAATCCCAGTGTGAACATCAACATTGGGATGCAGGTACATCCAGCCGACGAGTCCCAAATAGGACGAAACGCGCGTCCTGGATTCCACTTGCCAGTCACAATCCAACTTAAATATATTCCTTACTTTATCTACAATTATTATCACTTCAGATACTGGTTGCTTCATTGTAGATAATCATAGAATATTTTTAATGATTGTTTATTTGATAGAATAAATGTAGTCCATTTTGTTCAATCGATATACTCACAAATCAAAGCAAAAGTCACTGGCTAGTATTTGTCACCAGTATCATGAAAAATCAGAATTAATTCCTCAACTGTTTTGTCAACATGTCAATCGGCAACAAAATGCCTCTTATAGGTTAAAATATCATCCATAGTTTCATAACCAAATTATTATCATGCATTGAATATTAGTTAACTTTTAAAAAAATTCTTCAACTTCCAGTGAAAGGTCACTTGTAGCTAACATGTTTTGAAGTATCGATTGTAATATTTTGATTTACTCATTACAACGGATGATGTTTCTTTGCACAGCGAATAAACTGAAGTTAAGATGATGAGCGGCTGGATCCCGACACACTGATATGAAGTTATTTGTTTCTACACTGTATTTAATTGTGCTAGTTCCATTTACATATAGGATCATACCAGATAAACACAAGGAACTTCTAAACTAGAATGAAATAACAATATAATTAAAATCAATCTATGACATAAACTGCTTTAAATGGGAATACACTCCATTAACACTTTGACAATAACCAACAGCTCTCAAGAAAATAGTACATACCAAAGTCAATAAAGAAATACAAAATCAAAACTTTCTCCGACATTATGGAACACAAAGTATAAATTTTTTAAAAAGAAAGTCATTTATATTTATACCTACTGAAACTGATGTGTGAATACCAGTTGAAAGAAAAAATCTGTAGGTAACTGCCACTGTGTTGTTTTTAATTATTACTTCACAGTTTTACGATACCTTCTTTTTCTTAAAAAAAAAATTAAATTATGAAATCAATTCAAATTTGGAGTTTTTTTTTATTCAATTTAAGAAATAAAAGAGAAATAAATCCATTGAGAATTAGAAAGATGCCTATCATAAGATAAAAGTAATCAAATCTTCTTTTCTTTTTCATTTCGACGTTGTTCTCATGAAACAAATAAAGGGGAGTGGTTCGGTTTAGACGTAAACTAAATTTGAATGGTTGTTCAAGAGGTATTACTCAGTTTTCAATTTTTTAAGGCATTTTTTTATAACAGGAGTACAAATTTTTTTTTTACTTCAAACGTAAATATTGTTTAAGGTGGATTGTGACTGGCCACTGGATTGTAGGACACATGTTTCATTCTGTTTGAGACTCGTCGGTAGGATGTGCCTGCATCCTATTTGTAATGTACACATCGGGAATCGAAGTCACTCCTTTTTGTGTCAAATCCCAATATGTTCACCTCTAAACTGTTGAGTATAGACAGTCACACTTGCTCGGACACCTAAACAATACTTGTGAACTATCACTATATAGAGAAAATCTGCTCAGGATGCACATATTACAACAAAGACTGATCAGCTTCAGTTTCTAACAATTTGAATGGAAAGATACAAGTTCGTTGAAATTTAAGCTCAAATTTTATTTAGTTTGTTCATGTTTATGCACAGATATCGATTTCGTCAGTGACATTGCACAAGACATCCCCAACCTAGATCAGTTATGACTGATAAGTCAAAAAGATTACTTGGAAAATCATAAGCATCTCACCGTTGTCTGAGACAACTGTTGTCATCTATCTAAACAAATTGGATAAAGGTTTTAGAAGGTAATAAGCGAACCATTTATTAGCTTATTTACTCGTAGCATACCCAACCAACCACTTTAAAGCTAACCAAAGTTATCCTTTTGAGTTTGCATGTGCTGAAAAAAAGATGTAGTGAAGTAAGACTGTATGAAATGATTTAAATTTTTCTGTGTGGAGTGTTGCTAAAATAATAACATCTGCTAACTTTAGGGTCCTGGTGGATAATATTTTGTCCTTCACTCCGATGAATTTGAGCCATCAACAGCTCTAGAATAATCTATACAATTTAATTGTTAAATAGTCGTAGGAAATCGATAAGAAATCTTAGACATGAGACATGTTTACCATTTTAAGAGAATTAATGCCTCTTTTGTCATTTGCAGCACACATTACCCAGTATGAAATTTCAGATGTGTTGCGCTGAACTGTTTAAGTCAAGGTTAGGCAAATACGTAGCTGATTTCCTTATCCACAACATTCACTCACTAAATGACAAATGATCATAGTAACGACATCGACCAATCACATCAGAATATTCACACACTTATTGGTCATATCAGAAATTATGTTATTACTTTAAATAATGGTGGTATATTATTGAAATCTGTTTAATATATAAAACTGAAAATAATCTTAAAACACCGACCAAAATTACGAAATAGAAAACAAAAAGACCTTTTTGACGTTATCACGTAATACACTTGCACAAAGTATTATATCAATAGTTTGTTTAATGAACACCTAATTCAATCTCTAAAATATTTAAAATGTGATCAAATCACTTCATATCACTGTTTAAAAACTCATATAAAGTTGCCAAATAGGTAGATTTTTAATTATTTTGACGAAATTGTCCCTATTTATGTGCATGGTTCATCTAAATAAATGCATAATCATGTATCCATACGAATATGAATAATGAATTTTAAAATGTTTATTGCAAAAATGACATTCTTGTATGGTATTGCATAATCACATATATGAATATAGTAATGTGTAAGTCATAATCTATAAGACAATGTTTTCTTTAAATACAATTATGTATTTAGTGTAATGCAATGAATATAAATATGAACCTTATTCAGTTGGAAAGAAGGTTTACTTACATTGAATCAATAAGTTTTTATTTATTTATTACGCTGAGCTTACTTGGAGCAAATTTATTTACTGTTAAGTTTAGATGGTTATATGGAAATTGGTGTTTAATTCGGTTGTTTGTCTTTACCACAGATCGATCTAAATTGGGTACCACTGAAAACCAAGGAGAACTGAATACTATTTTCCTTCTAACATAGAACTACTAAGCAGTGCATACTCTCGGTTTCTCCATGGAATTAAGCCCACCTCCATCTATGCTACTGAATCAACCAGCGTCCAATGGTAGGATTCTCATTTCGATCAATTCGTGACATGGTGGAACAACCAGTCATTTCCCTTCATGATAACTGACTAACTCCTAATAAATTTGAAATTCACCAGTAACTACTTCTCTCTAGAACTTCATGGACACTTTGAAATTAGTGAGTACAACGTCATAAATTGATTAAAGTGTGAAGTTTACCATTGAACGTCAGCCTAGTGGTGCAGAGGTTAAGCTTAATTTGCGTGATCTGCAAGTCTTTGATTTGACTCTCTGGTGAGATCGAATGTTTACATTGCTGCCTACCTCCATACTAACACTAGACAGCTATCAAGTGCACCATAACCTTCAGTTGTACCAAACGGAAATCAATCTGAAACAGATACAAACAACGAAATATATATTTTCCATATTGATTTTAAATTTCAGTGAAAGTATTTGGTTGTAAATAACTAATTATTTCTCCCTGTAGGATTCTAATTCGCATCCCCATGGCCTTCAGCTGAAAAGTTACCACTAAACTCTTGACGATTCTGCTAATCTACTGTAGGAAGCAGTATCAAATCACCAAAAAAACCGAATATAACTTATCAGCGAGTTTTAGACAAAATGGAACCTATATCCAGGGTTTTTTGGGGTCTACATCTAACTGACTAATATTTATACATTATCCACACAATATATAATCATTTAGACTAATGGTAATATTACAACTTGATCAGTAGAACTCTACCAGCACCAAGAATCATACATACATAACACTATTCAACACTTAGTGACCAAACACTAAGTAACTATATGGCATTACGATAAGAAATCATGTGCTGTTCGTTGGTTTGGTGAACAAACGCCTTCTTGAATATCACTAAATTATCAGTAACGGCAATTCGTAAACGAATTTCAGGATAATTATACAAAATATGTATTAAGCCGTAACAAAATTACTGGTCAATAAACAACATGCTAAACTCTCACATTTATTTAAAGACAATATTAAATCTGATTGTGCAACAGTTACTTCATAGTAGTAGTAAGTTTCCGTTTATTTTCATTTTGTGGTCTGCTAAAATCCAAGGTGTTGGTTCCTGAGTTAGTATTCTTTCAGCATTTGCAAAGAGATTGTTTATAAACAATGTGTAAAGGTAAGTGAGCGTATTATTCAAGCAGTACATACAATTAATAAGATGAGTAGGCTTAGCTTGTATCTTCCTGTTGACCAGTCATGAACTAAAACTGGTCAACCTCTCATGTTATATGTTCATCCTGAGCGGATCGACCCAATATACCAGTAGTTTACAAGTAACGCTTACGTTGGAATGTGACTGCCTGGACGTAATAACCTAGTGGTGAACGTAGTGGCATTTGACACGAAACGGACTGGGTTCTAATTCCAGTGTAAACATCAATACTGGGATTCAAGTACATCCAGTCGATGAGTCTTAAATATGGCAAAACATGCGTCCTGGATTCCGGTTACCAGTCACAATCCAATTTAAAAAATAATAAGATAGATATCATATCATCAAATGTCCTGTTCTAATGTTAGTCCAATTAGAGAATGGGGGATTATCGATACCATTTTCTTGCTAACAACAACAAATCCCTTGTCACTATCAAATTCAAGACTTTTGCAGTAATACAATTAATTATTATTTACCTTTAAATATCCTTTGCTCATCATTGTTAATCGATCGATTAAACCTCGTTATCTTCTACTGGGCATTCAATTTAATACTTATAAATAGCAGATAACATTTTGACGAAACGACTACCAAACTTTACTAAACTTAATTTGAGTTAAAATTATGCTAAGTCATTTATTTAATCAATCTTTAATGAGGCTATTCATAAAATGTCTTGATGAAATACTAATAAATAAATTAGCTGATGAAGTACACCAGTTAATTTACTGAATACTTGTATCCCTTCATTAACTTTACAAGAATGTGATTAACTGCCTTATCAGAACTGTTAATTAACTGAACAACGTAGACAATGATGTTGTATGAAATGTTAATTAACGTCTTATTTCTTTGGTTATTTATTCAATTATTCAATAACAAATAACAATACATAATGTTTTCTACTGATGTGCTTTATTATCTTGATTGTGTTGATTATAATTGTAGGTTACAATGTGTAGAAAGTCATTTAAACTCCTACGAAATATTTAAAATGACATTAACTGTAATATGAATAAATAATTAATGTTGTTTATTTTTTCTTTTTACTTCAACAAAAACATTGACAATTTAACAGGGAATCATTGTTTTCAATGCTTATTCTAAGACGATACACAAGTCTTAATGAATGCTGATATTTAGAAAAAGATAATTAAGCATTTACACAATTCTGTAAGCCTAGAATATAAATAAGTGGCAATTAGATGAAGAGTATGAATGTTAGTCTTTTCTATAATAGTAGACTGTTTCAAAACTTACCTAGTGGTCATGATCGAACAGAAGTAGTGGAGGTGAAGCTATCTGAAACAATGGAATTCTTACCAGTTGTATATCATCATCACACTTTCTTGAACGTCATAAACTGCTAGAAGCACACATAAAAAAGATTTACGGGCTATAGAAAATCCATAAACCAAACATACTTTTACGACCAATTTTAGGCATGTCCGATTCTCTATAGTCTGAAGTAGCTAGGTGGCATACAGAGGTAAAAACACCATTGCAACATAAATTAACAAGATATATTTTGACGGAAACATTCGATTTTACTGAGAAAACATATAATAAAATCATTAGCAACCGAAGTATGGTTCTTTTGGATGTTAGCTTATTGTTTACAAGTGTCCCACTGATTGAAAATACAGATTATAATTAATAATCCCTCATACACAATACAATGGATATGGCTACGCCGATATGATCTTAAAACAGCTACTACGCTGACGCACAATCAGTGAGGTTTAATAAGAAAAATGTACCGTCAAATATAAGGTACTATAAGGAGACTTTTCTTTAGGGCTCTTCATGCCAAACATGGTAATGGAGAAGACTGAACATAGTTACATTGATAATATATTCAGCAAGTTGCCGTTATATCGTAGATATATGAGTAACACATTGATTGCATATGATAGTGATTCAAATTGATGTATTTAGTATGAATCATCTAGAAATCGAGTTCACTTAAGAAACTGAAAAAGATGAACGCTTCTCACTTCTTTATGTTTTGTTATCTTAATGGACAGATATGCAGTTTACCATAATAAATCGTGGGCCAGTTAGTTTACTCTCTAGTTCCTTTATAACACAAAAGGAAACCTCATTCATATTACAATATATCGAAATAAAACACTTTTAAGTGAGGTTGGGTAGCGGACAAACTAAATTCATTAAAGGTATCGTAATTGATACTGAATACAAAACAGACGAGCTTTACATTTAACACCATATATAAAGTGTCAAGCGAGTTTTCTAGATTTGTGCACCTCCAGTTACTAGGCGCAGCTGAGGCAATAGCTACTAAAATTTGCCTACCCAATTATGCATACAAAATCCCTCTATTCAATCCCCCCCCCCATCTCGTGGAATTCACATGCACCAATTTCTAACAAACTACGCATATACATCACCATGACTCTGGTGTAATTATTATCACCAGATCTATTCATTAATTCATGCACACATCCATTAAGATCCTATTAGCCACGATGGTTTGAATATTTTCAAGCATAAACACTTCGCTATATGGTTGTAAAGCCTAGTGAAAATTTACTGCAAACAAACATTTTGATTAGATTGTTTTTACAATAAAATTGAACATTTAATAAAACGAAATTAAAATAAAAATTTACCCAGAGTATCTATTAAAATAAAATCGTTGTTATACTCAGCTTGTAATTTTTTGGTTGTGAGTAAGTAACAGTCATTTTAATGAAACTATGTGTTCAGTTAATTTTTGTTTATAAATGAAAATAACAAGAAAACTTCCTCAGATATTCGAAATATCCTATTTTGATAAGCACTTACTCAGATGTTTAACAATAATAAAATGTTTATTGTAATTAGATATTTTAATGATTGTTAAATTCGATGAAAAAAAACTGACCTGAATCAGTTAACCAGTAAAAACCAGGAAATAGTGCATATCTGTTTCATTTAAGTACGATATTACTCACTAGTACGCTTCCAAGACACTTCAAGTATCACTTTGTGATATGAAATTCAAATTCACCAGTCACCATAAACTCAATATTAGGTCACTAGTGAAAAAATTCAGAAGGTAATTTCAAGAGAACTTCAACTTTGTCAAGTTTGAGGTGAATATCTACCTCTCTCAAATGATGCGGTCGAGCAAATATGCAGCAGGTTCATCGGGTTAAAAATATCAACTGTTGAAGACCTGCCTATTAGTCTAACAGACAGACGTTCATCATGAAAGCTGGAGGTCCTTGGATTGATTTTCCGGAGATTCATTAATGAGCACGACTAAGAAGTATTATACTAAAACACAACAGAGACTCATTATTATATATGTTTAATATAGACATAAGTTAAATACTCGTAATACGCTTAACCTCCACTCCTATGAGTCAATCTAACTAAGACTATTTGTCATTGTTTGTAGCTACTAGTTCACCATGTTTCTATAGGGCTGATAAATTAATGATTCACAAAGACAACTGACATTAAAACTAAGCAGTGACTGAACACATGTTTCTAGCTCGTAATGTTGTAACCATATGGAATAACTCTCCATTATTTAAGGGTAAAACAGGGATTATTTTAAGAATATCAACATCCGATAATGATGAAGTAACGGAGAAATATGACATTTATTGACTTCCAAAGATGTGCTCAATAACAAAAATAGAAATGAGGTCACTTTGTTGCAATCACTAACGAGTAATTTAAATAAGGTGAAATTAATATACTTCGGTGTTTATAAAGTAACACTTTAATTTCCTTCCGTTGTATGTTTATAAAACAGCTTGGTGAAACCATCATCAATCAGCACTACTACTCAACTCAGGTCTATTCAATATCTAACATTCAGAATTGTATGGTTTATCTGTCTTGTTAAATATATAAATGAGTTGAAGTAAAACTGTATATTTACTGATGTAGAAAATGGTTGACGTCTTTCTATAGTTTAAATAAAACAACAACACGGAACGCATACTCATTTAGCTTGCTGAACCAATTTAAATGCAGTAGTAGGCTGTGACTTGTTTTGTCTACCTAAAGTTGTTTATTTCTCACTCGTAAATCAAGTTAACTGATCGGTTAGTTATTCGATTAGTTAGTTAACGATTAGCAGATTAAGCTTATTTGTTTGTATCTGTCACAGAGTGATGTTGGTTGGGTACCAATGAAAACCAAGGAACATTGGACAACTGTTTTGTTATAGTATAGGGATACTCAGCCCTGCTCACCCTCCATTGATTCGGGAAGACGAAACCAGATCCTTCAGGTTGGCGAATGCTTGACTATCTGCACCAGTGGACAGGCGTTCAGTGGTAGAACTTTTACTCTACAGCCTTGTGATCATTCGTGTTAACTGTTTCTTTTTTGACAACAACTTTACACTGAAATTTCAGGCGAATCTTAAAATTGGTTACTAGTGAGTTGTTTACTGTAATTAGACTGACGTGGTTTTGTGGAGAAATGTATTAACTTTAGTTGTCTGCATTTATCAGTGGTACACAACCAACATCAACAACTAAATTTGGTGCAAATCTTCACGAAATCACCTCACTTCGAACACGACATTAGTTTAGCTGAACATAGTTTATGATCTCATTTTAAAAGAATATGGCTTTATATTGGTAAAAATTGAATGAAATATCGAATATTGTCGATTGAATAACTTGAAACAAATTCTATTGAATACTATATATTTATTTCACAGAACATTTCAGATTCTTCTTCGAATATGGAATTTAAAAAATGCTGAATGGCTAGTGACATTATATTCTCGCTCATATATGTGATGACAATATTCTTAGTATAACAGGTGAAATAAATACCATAGTGGCATTAATGACCATTTTTGTTGTCTTACAGTGATCTAGTAGTTAGCAGTGTATAACAATCATTCGTCACACTAGAATGATCGTCAAATCAATTTCGCAGTGTTTACATTTACCTTTGATTCATATTACACAGAAGTGAGACTTAAAATTATCTGAATTGATGTAACTGGAACAAATATGCAAAAACCAGCATACTTAATGATGCATACATGAATAATTCAACTGTTCATTTAAGTAAAACATTAAACCTTAAGGAAACAATCTGACAGTTGTAATACATTTTTTGGAATTTCAAATGCATATTATTTTTAGTAACTTAGACATAGCTGTAGATTTAGTGAGAGATTTTTCAATGTCAGGATTAATAAACATAAACACTACACTGAATATGTAAGTATCTTGAACAGTAACTATTTACCTTGTTATATAACCTTATTCGATTGATGAAACGTTGAATGAACCAATATTATGATAACACTAGCAATAATGATATCCATTACACAAATGCATACAGCCCACAATATTCGACAATTTATTTGACTGAACATTTGTTACAACTTGGTTAAAAACCAAGAAGTGTATAATGTAGGTGAAGTAGTTAGTTAGGAAGATGCTATCGGGATTATCTGTTTTAGTACAAACACATCTTCGACAAGCATATTTTACTACACTATAAGGCAGAGGTCATGAGTGCATTGGAATGGGAGATTTCAAATAGTAAAAATCTTGAACTAGTACATCATCAGTAGGTAGGTAGATATCATTTTCGCAAAAATAAGCAATAAACAGAGAAAAAACAAACTACAATTGATGTGAGAAGAGTAACCTTTGATCCTAATCAAATACGTAATTAGAATAAGCTTGTATCCAACTTAAATACTAATCAAGTACTCTTTAATAGATCTAGAATATAATTTTTGAATAAATTAGTGGAGTAAAATATCATTACGAAAGGATATTCTATTAGTGGAACAGGTAGATGCAGTGTTTACACATTTGAAATTCCCTTAATTTCACTATTTGTTTAAGGCATAACTGTCTTCTGTGGGTTGTATAAGAATCAAAGTAAATGTAAATCTATAGTAAAAATAACGATGGTAATCAAGATTTGCGAATAGATTGTGATAAACTGTTCTACATCAACAAAAATGTATTTGTGTAGCTATTCGCATGGAGAGTAAAATGTATACTTTTAATCAAGTTAAGAAAGCTGTATGTATCAACCTGAGAAGTAATTGCTGGTTTGATAAGAAGATACATGACTATTATATTTATGACCTGTAAATTTTTTATTCTGGTTTGGTATGTGTGATTTTTCACTTACAGATGTTTGCGATTATGTTATATAATGTCAGATTAATTCTGATCTTGATCATCCCGTCAGATTACCGTGTGTTGAGTAAAACTATGAAAACATGGATGTGATTGGCCAGTAGTATATGTAAACAATTGACCATAAAAGCAGTCACTCATCCTGCATCTTTCATCCTGCAGTTCCAACAAAGCTGTCCTACAAATCGAATTTCATTAAAGAATGCAAAAGTCAATTTGTTTAGTTTCTTAAAGATGTCGATGTAAAGCTTAACTTACGAAGTTCGTTCATTTCATCTTTGGCCCTAGAGAAGTGTCAAATTCAATATACACTTTATACTAACTGGTTAGTCAATGATTTCAATAAAAAAAGTACTCAATAATTTAAACAGTTTAACACTAAGTTTCTGCTTAAAAATTTTTGAAATTAATCTGTTCATAATATGTAGTTTCTATAACGTAATGACTGTTGTTAAGAAAACAAAGATCACAGGACAGATGCTTCATCCAAGTGCAATAATTCCAAATGGTTTGCACTCACAATTTAATCAAACATTGCACTTTATTTATTAATGTGTTTTGTTAGTATGCAGACATTTTAGTAAACACTCTGTTGTTGATTACCTGTTGAAATCAATTGTTTTCAGTAATATATGGAATATTTAACATTTGTCGCATGAATTATTGTAACACGGTGAGCATAGGACATTTGGTACGCTTAATTGTGATATTCTTTTAAATTAAATTTTAACTAGTAATAGCATCCAATCAATGCTCATGTTTTTATATTTAGAATCATATTCAGAACATCAATGATCACCATGTTTCATCATCTGAAACAAAAGTATAATCACTACCATGTAGTAAATATTTCACATTATTTCGAATCGATTTACAAATCTTGACATACAAAAATCTTAGTTAATTCATCATTATTTCTTTTATTTTACTAAATTTTCACTTTTTATTCTTTCCTTATGCATTTACTTACACATACATGACTTGTTGCATTCAGTGATACAAATATAACTTAATTTACTTTAATGAACTTAACCTTCAATGTGTTACATAGAAATTGACAAATATAAAAATGAATTGTATATTGTTCTTCAATGATTCACTGAAATAATCGAACTCATAAATATGTCAGTGTCTTCATAACGACGAAAAATAAAACGCCCCTTTTTCCCTCTCTCTCTCTCTCTGTGTCTATTCCACTGTTCAATATGTCAGTGTACATAAGTCAATTTCATTACGTTATTTTTATTGAATAAAAAATAAGTTAAAGCATTTACTATTATTATTATTATGAAAATAGGAATCAACTGAATGAATGTTGGCATTGAATGAATTGAAAGTAGTTGAAAATAGAATTTATCTTTTATTATGTTGAATGTATGGCATAAAATATTTTTTTGTTTTCTTTTATACTTTCTAATGTCTGTTAAATATTCAATAAAATAAAACTAAATATCTATTGGTTATTCTTATAGATTTTTAAGAAAAATCTATTGAATATATTGAAAAGTATTGCGTACGAGAGATAGAGAGAGAGAGAAAAAAAAGAGAGATGATTACAAAAAAAAGGACAAAAGAAATTGTCATTTTAATCAGTGATAAATTTTCTCATTCATTTAATTGTACTACAAAAGTTGCAATTGTAATCATTATAAAAATAATTTTGATGAGACAAACTTGTATCTTCTCGTTGATTTGTTATGAACTGAAGCTGGTCATTCTCTTTTGCTGTATGTGCATCCTGATCGGATAGCCACCATATAGTTAAATAATCACAAATATTATTTAAGTTAGTGAACGCGATGGTGTTTGGTGCGAAACCGACTGAGTTCAAATTCAAGTGTGAACATCAACATTGGAGTGCAGGCACGTTCAGCCGACGAGTCACAGCTAGCACGAAACGTGTATCCTGGATTCTGCTTACCAGTTACAATTCAACTTAAATTTTGAAGAGATCTTAACTATATACATTATTTTAATCACTTGATCAGTTGTAATCAGTGTAGGACTTCTCTTAAAGGTGCATTACTTCAAAATGTTAAATCACATTAGCATAATGTAATAAAATTCCATAAATGAATGGAACATTGTTTGCAATGTCAGTAGCCTCATTAATTGTGTGGAGCATTAAACGCTATTAATTACGGTTGAATAAAAATGGTTTCATTCACAAGCAAAGTGTTAGAAGTTTTATTGAAGTATACAAAATTACAAAAACAGAAATAGTTAATGTATTTGTATTAGCGCAATTAAATTCAAGATATGCCATTGATGGTTTTCAATACTCATTACGGATAGTGACAGAGTAATGGGTT
Organism: Schistosoma japonicum; assembly: GCA_025215515.1. NCBI lineage: Eukaryota > Metazoa > Platyhelminthes > Trematoda > Strigeidida > Schistosomatidae > Schistosoma > Schistosoma japonicum. The sequence continues at coordinate 41,159,099 of CM046064.1, read as the reverse complement.
TATGTTTTTGTTAAATACCTTAGGATTATAACTTTGACAAGAGATCTATACATCACTATAGTTAAGTAGGCTACCCTGCATCGAATGATCTACTTATGACAATTTATTAATAACTTCCATCTACTGCAAAACATGAGTAGAATGGTTTATAAAATGAGTGATGCATATATTTGTAAAATTCCAATGAGTAGAAATTAAAATTCCTGACGTTTCGCGGCTTAGTGTAAGCCACTTCTTCAGAAAAAATGAATAACCGAATTGAATTAATACAAGATTTAATAATACAATGGAACAAATCAGAATCAAACCAAGTTCGTACAATCAAAATGAGAGTTTGATCGTGTCATGTCAAGTCATTCGGGTCAAGGTGGTTTGAAGTGAGACATGTATGCATCCATATGTTAGTGTGATGTGAAAGGAAAATGTGTGAATATGTGAGAATAAAATTGTATGTATGTTCATGTGAATGAAAAGAAATTTGATGTACTTTAATTGTGGTCGATTGGATAGAAAATTCATGTTAGGTAGGTAGAAAGGCCTTGATTTTTGTGAAGTGCAGTTGGATTTAACAAAATGTGAAGTGCTACAGCTATTCATCTTTCCTTATGATTGGAAAAACCTTTCTGAACAATTTGGATATTTTTAATATCGATTTTATGGTTGTGGTAGGTAGCATGTACTGTTACTGCTGAGTTAATTTGTAATTTTTCAAGTTCAACAGGATTACTAGGAGGTCGTTTAGTGTAGCTTTCACGTTCTTTGGCAAGAGTTTTAATTTGTCGAATGGGTATATCACTGCAATTGCCCAAGCTAAATGAACCGGAACATAGCGAACAATTATCCCAAGTCAACTAGGCTAGCATCCACCATATAGACGCTATGATCACCTGTGCATATGGTTTGAGGTTCAGCTTGTAAAAGTCTGTCAAATTAAATATTTTTACAATCTGAAACAACCGAATCAGCTACCCATTCATAGAAGTATTCTAGGAGAAGTAGCGTTTTGTATTCCTTATGACTCTACACCTGAATTAATCAACAAGCATACCATAATCATTACTAAATGCAGCGAGATCAATCACAAGTAACATCCCACAGAATGCTAATTTGAAGGCCAATAAATATTTCTTTAGTTGGTTTTGAGCTCAGTCTTGTAAACTCTGTCGATTACTAAATGAAATGGTTTTCTGCATCTCTTACCATTTCAACTGTTCTCAAGTTGACTCTACTCACAAATGACGGCTGACAATAATCATTTATTTTTTGTTTAATATTCAAAATATTATTTACTTTCATTTATTTGAAATATATTTATCATGATTGGGGGTGGGGTGGAAGTGGGTAGATATTAAAACCGTTTTTATTTAATTGTATACATTAAAAGAGAAATAATTAGTAGTTATGCATTTTACGTCAGTTTTAACTTTTCAATAATTAATGTGCATAAAAGTCGACTTAAGTCAATTAGTTGGCAACACCACTATCAATTGCATAATGATCAATTAATCAAGATAATATCAACATAAATGAATTTCTTTCTTAAAGAAAGATTCTACTGAGATATAAAATGGAAAATAACTTTATGGTAAACGGTAAATACCCACTGCGTCAATACAAATATGAAGCTAATTCACCGATAAGAATCCATTCGAGCTATTTAGTATTCAATGATTTACAATAAAAGTTAGAATAACTTTCATCTGTGGTAATGTCTTTGAAAGTAGCTAGAGAGTGATTGAAAGCAACTACGACCGAAAAATTCACTAACTAATCTGAAAATATGAACATTCATCCAAATTCGATCAGATGGTTTGATAAAAATTATGCTTAACGTTTAGAAAAAGTACAAGAAGTAGATTATATTCAGAAAATCTTAGAGACTGAAAAGTAAATAAATAAATTTCAATATTTCACCCTACAAATTGGTCCAGACTTCTTCAGTGAGAAATAATCAAAATCAAATTTTTTAAAGATGTATTCCAGATCATGTAATCAGATATTTATCCAATCATGTCCCAATGATGAATTTTATATTGTAAAATTGATGTAAAGATCAAATAAGATGAGTATGCCTAAATAACTACTAACATGTTTGCATAAGTCTATGTGTATTCAATTTCGCAATGACAAGATATGTTTCCCCCCTTCCCCCGCAGGCTATAGATAAAGACAATAGAAACAATTTGACATACAATTAGAGCAAATGTGCCGAAAAATATGATCGTCATTCATCGAATAGAGTGTAACGGTGTAAAACGAATTAAAAGTGACTGCAGATTAATGTACCATGGGGAAGTGTTGATGACATCTATGTTGATTAAAACGTTTGACTGATAGGCAATATAGACTAAAACTTTAATTTTTTGTCAATCAATAGTTGACAAGGTCCACCTAACTGAAATCCAACATTTGTTAACACTACTAGCACTTATCTATATATGAAGTGCTTCAGCTGTTAATCTTTCTTTGTAAGCTCGATTTCGGTGCTGTCAAATTTAATCTTATGTCCTGTATTCAATGAATGTAAAGCTGTCCCTGATCTATGTTTAAGCCATTTTTAGCTATAAGAATTCAGGAACATTTTTTAAACAGTGTTAATGCTCTTTTATCCTTACGCCTAACTGTCTAAATGTTTCATCCACATATGAAGTATTACGATCACTACAACTGATATTATGCACACAGTTTTGTTAATTCTCTTTGGAGATCATGACTTTGATCTTAACCAGTTTGTGGTATGAGAGGACAACAGTATCAATCCACTCCCTTTTTATATTCTCAAATTTAGTGCTTTCTTATGGTTTTAACATTTTCATAAATACTCAAGGGCAGTTATTCTCAGTAAGTGTAGGCATTATCTATTTTACTTTGAAAATTAAATCTACTTCGGCGTGATAAAATTACATTATTTAGAGAGATTTCTAACTTCGGGAGCTATTGTTGCAATTGAACGGTCTGAATTGTTCTCTAGGCACCTCCTAGTATACATCGATTTACGAAATATGCTAATTTTAACATTATAGATTCTTTTTCTGATGAAGCAGTCAAGGAAAACTAGTTTAAAATCGACTAATTCTGTTTTCATAATGAAACTAATATTAACAGACATGCTGTTACTTTTTGCCAGTAACTCTTTCGGTTCATTTTGTCTGTTATTTCAAAGACATCATCCCCAAACCGTAGCCAAATCTTAAGAGGAAACATTATTTTCTTACACAAACCCCCCTGAATGCCTTAATAAATGGGCAACTGTTTTTGACATTGGTGATACCTTCTTTTATCAGTAAAAGCACCACAAATCCATTGACTAATCATAAATCATGACAGTTAGATCGGTCACGGAAAAATATATAACTTTGAATCTCTACAAGATTGTTTTGTTGATGTCATTGTTAAAAGTCATGATTATTAAATTTAATTAGTTTGTAAGAGTGAGGTAGATATTACCTTTGGTACTGAATAATCACTATACGTTATTATAGAAATCGACTGCAGTGATAAGCGACTATCTAAAAATGCTCTTCTGACCCTACGAAATCCTTATTTATGTGACTGCTTAGCTGCAAGTTTATAAAAATTAACCTGCTTAGCTTAAATTCACTTGTTTAAATAGTTCTTAATTTAGATGAATATACTATGGATGCCGTTCCTCGTAGTTGGAACTCTGTTGGGGAGGTATTATTAAGAGGTTTACAGAAGGTCACTGTTTAACTAGCCATATTTGAAATGAGTTCTTGAAATTTGTAGAAAATCACGGTCTTTGGAATTGACTAAATTAAATATAAATGAGTAACATGTCAATCATATACGATCAGGAAGGCACTTCGTTATACAATTTATGGCAGACAAAAAATCATTTTAACATGGATGAATCTCTTGTGTTCTTGTACTTTTATTAAAACTTTATGTCTAGTGTTATTAATCTGTTGAATTGTAGGTGAGTCAAACTAGTTCAACAAGGATTAGATCGTAATTCAGTGCTCTGTGGTCAATACTGAAATCTTTACCACGTCTAGTTTATAATGCATAAGCCTTCAATATTTTATCCACAACGATAAAGTTAAATTTTATTGAAGAAAAAAATGCTTAGGAAATTCCCAAAGTCATTAAAATTAAAGATTATCAGTTGTTCGCAGTTAGCAATAAACTCTAGTAAACAACCTTTGTTTTTGTGCTATTGGTTTTTTGTTCAGTTTTTATTTGAGATTATCACTAGATATATATGGATTTATTCAATAGTGGGTGTGAAGGTATTGCTAAGTTGATCAAAATCATCTTTGATATCAGGAGTTTTGGCATTTAAACTGTTCTTGATTAAGTGCTTGATGATTTGTAAGTCATAGTTTCATTGATCAGTGTTATGACGCGATGAAATGTTGGTTGATTGATTGAACGCCAATTAGGTGTGCCTTGTCGATAATTGCGTGTCTGCCCTATGCCCACTGAGTTCCAAGCCAGAATAATAAGAACACAATCCGATAGATCAACTAGACAGAATCGAATTATATTTCATGCATTCCTTTATATATACATAAAACCAGACCAAACAGTCAACCAGTTAGAAAACTAACATTAATACAGAACAAAGGAAATTGTTGCAGTGAATAGGGACAACTTGTACACAACCAATTAATTGTAGTTCATAGTAAGAAACAATATACTTAGAGTGAGTATACTAAACGAGAGGATAGGGTAAGAGAAACGTAACAATCATAGAAACAAAATGTTTACATTACCCCCAGTTAAAATAATTGAAATGCTGTTCTAAAACACAGTTCTGAGAGTTTGTTAATCTTTTTTAGTGGTCCGACATAATAGTTAGCGATTAACTTTCTGTAATAAATTTCAACAACAGCTTCACACATGTTGAAATTATCAAATGATTTAAATGTTTATTAACTTAATGGGTGTTACTATTACTGTAACTGTTATGTACTATTATCCGTATTCTCTTCTATACGTAACTGTTTGTATGTTTCTTTGCCTACTTATCAGATGTGATTATATACCGTGTTGACAAGAAACTTAAAGAAAGTGAGAATTCAATTAAATCAGAATCTGTATACTCGAGACTCAATACGTATAAATCACTTTGCAGTATGGTATATAACGTATTGAGTCTAGAATGACTGAGTTCGTGTTGAAGAAAACTCCAGTTTTGTCTACACTTTATGCAACAAGCCGGATAACCAAAGCTCACTTGGTCTATTTGTAAGATCATTTAAGCTTTCATTACTATTAATTCAATACGATGTTTATACTTCAGATGATGTTTTTATCGAATTAGTATAATTGTAAGTGTCTTGAATGGTTTAGCACCTTAATGCAAGATGTAATTAGTAGTAGTGAGAAAGCCACAGCTAACGTCATGAACAGGATCATAATTAATTGATGCATAAGAATCGGCTTCATGACCTCATTAGATAACCAGATTAATAAGCATATTACGAATGCATTATCTGAAGTTTATAATCGGTTAAGATTTCAGTAAGCTTCAATCATATTTAGTTTCATGTTTATAATACAGTATATACGTAGTGTATTCAAGAATAATGTAAATTTTGTCTGGTCACTTATCATGTTGCCTGATATGCGTTTATTTAAACAAGGAAAAGCGCTCAACATTATTCATTAACTATAAATAATTAATTGTATCAAGTCGTGAAATAAATTTAATTAAGAAGTCAATTGTACACTAACACAACATATTTGTGTTTTAAACACTAACTGAACAACTGAATATTCGATAAAAGTTATGACAACAGCATCTGGTTTATATGAAATGACTATTAGTTATAGGATTAATTGTCAATATTCGAACTAATTATTTTCTATTTATTGTGACACTAGAAAACAATACACACCATAAACTAGTGATTGAATTTGCTGACAAATCAGGCACTGTCTTGAGCTACATTCCTACTGAAAAGTTGGTTTCAGTTAGTTGCAAAAGTGTTAACAAACATACTTGTTGTAAAAATTAAAGTTTGATGGTATCAAATTTATTCTACCTCTAATTACCAACGTCCATTTATAGCATACATATACGTTATTTCGAAAACACATTTGTTACAGCAAACGACTACACCTGAAGTTCAAAGTCATTACGAGCAAAATATAATTACAACCCTGGGAAAAATCATAGCAGCATAGCTGCAGAACATTATTCATTTGGCTATTAATCTCCACTATCATTTTTGAATGACTAGAAAATGTATGACATGAAAATTGTACTAAGAGATGATGATGATACTTTGTATATATTGTAGTGGAGCTGGAAGATTGTTTATATGCGTTTAACTGGAAATCGCCTCATGATAATTAGAAATATATGCCATCGTGTTGTATTTTACTTTAATTATGAGAAACTCAAAAGTCATTACTCTATTTAGTGTCATTTATTGAAGTTTCTCAGAACTCGAGTCACTTCTACGCATTACATAAAGTTTTATTACTGTTGTTTAAGTGAATTCGAATTAAAGCTGCAAAAACGTTATCGACAATCAAATTATCCATCGTTCAGTTTATACAGTAAGTTGAAAAACGTAGACTTCTATGGGAAGTCATTATCATTGATAGTAGGCAACAGAACTTGATAAATCGACAATTATCTTGAGTATATAGTATCATATACACAAAGTAATTCAAAGATTTTGAAAATTCTATAAGTTTTTGTATATTCCTCTAGTTTGAATTCTACGTTTAATATGAATAGACTACTGAAATTATGGTAAATTTCATAAGTTCATGTCAATTAAATAAAATCTATATACAACATAATCATCACTTGTATTTTTTATTTATGTTTTTCTATCATCTAAACCAGTATAATTAGCTACATGATTTTAAATGAAATAAAAGAAAATACATAGTTCAATATTCAATAAATGACAAGAAGCCAATAGAGAAAATTTCAATAAATCAATTCATCTTGTTTTTTGTAAACAAAATCTTTCTGTTTCCATTTACAAATGCATTACGAGTGTAATACCATTTTTAATGAATATGCTGACAGTATCACCTATTGATATTCGATTTTTACTGTTAACAATTTACTGTTAACTATTAACTTTCATCAATCAGTTAACTATCTATTTATTCTAGTTTTCAAGTAAAAAGAGTCCCTTGTTTCAATATTGAATGTCTAGATAGAATGACTACTAGTTAAGTCAAGATATCAGTAGATTAATGCAGTAAACTAACAAAACTACTAGGTATTTATCGGGATATATAGAAGTTGCATTTTAGAACTTGAAAAGTGTTAAAACTCATGACATTTTCCAAAAAAACTATCATTAAAACCAACAACAAAATCATGTTTCTTATTCAACAATAATTAATAGCTTCTTACTTTTCTTTTTTTTTCAACTGAAACTGAATGGATATTACCATAAGTTAACTAGGGTTGTGAAAAATAACATGAAGGTGAAAATTTTCTTTTGATAACAAAAGTAAGTCAATTCTATATACTGATACAATGATTTCTGTAAGTTCACATTACCAAACAAGAATATTTAGCTTGTCAATTGAATTTACCACAATTTATTCAGTAACTTCCTATAGAAGCATGATTTACAATTGTGAGAGTAAACTGTTAAAACAAATGAACAAAAGAAATTGCCAGATTCTGTAATGACTCCTTCTTAACGTCATTTTTAGTCGAATAGGTATGAATAGGTTTTCGGCTCTTAATCTATTTGATTAGCCGTTGTCTTTTTTCATACCATTTCCATGACAAACTGAAAAAATTTATATCCTGATTCTACGGAAATTCAGTAGGTGGGAGAACAGTTAAGTAGTAACTGTCGAAAACTGGAAAGCTGAGTGAAAAAAGGATTGTGTCTGCCAAAGATCTGCAGCTCCTTCAAAACTAAGCGCTCGCTGTAACTATGTGTGTTAAATATCAACAAACCTAGATCAAAGGTTATCATCCTACCATCCGAACATCAAACCTTAAACTTTTAAAAGCAATAAATATATGTATGCCTAAATTAACCGTTTACTCTTATGTTTATAATACTCAACCACGAAAATCCTAAATTCAAGTTAATTGATTACTTATGCAGTACATATTATCGATAAACTATAAGATTACTTGCAATCTAAAATGTTAGTTTAAGTGAATCGACTTTGTATCCACTATGTTTTGTGTCTACGTAACTGAAGGGGGCTTGTAAAGCCTGCTGTCGTAGTAACATCCCAGATTTTAGCACTCTGTTACAAGAATTCATGTCTCATATTGAACGTCAGTTGTCTTAAGCTTATGGAAGAAACTTACTAATCAGTTCCGAATCAAACGTAACTATGAGAAGGCCTTCTGTTGATGGATCCCAGCATTGAACATTAAAATTCTTAAACTCTACATTTTCAGTTTTTTCGGCTATTATGTTACTAATTAGCTACCAAGGTTGGGCCACAACAGCTCACCCCTCTTTCGTTTTCAATATATTTTATTCTAACGCCTCTTAGTAAAGGAAATGGTCGTTTGAAATATATCTCACTCCACAAAATATCGTGTGAACACTTTACAAAAGTCCGAAAACAGGATTATATACAATCTGCTACAATTAATATGAGATTTCATAGTATCCCATTGGATTATTCTGTATATAAGATCCAATAATGTTTATAGCATAGCCTCTACTCCTCTAAGAATGATACAGTCTGAGAAACCACTGAAAATACTGGGGTAATGAGTTACTCTCAAGCTGTAGTTCGTCAATGCTCAGTCAGCACCTACAACGCCGTTTATAACTCAGCATACTACTAGTCTTCCGACAGTCCAGTCACCTTAATTGTATTCCATAAGTTAACATTAAAAACTTCAGTCACTCCTTAATTTTAGACAAAGAAAGTCTAATGGAATTATTTAACTTTGTTTCACTGTCGAAGAACTGAGTTTCATGAAAACAAAAGCAAACTCTAATTGGTCTGATGTTCTGTCTTGTAATAACTCGATAATCCGACTTTAGACATCAACCATAATTGAGTAACGCTACACAATAATTTAGGTATTTGATCATCCGTAAGTACGAACCTTCAGTATCTTATTCGAAGTAACAGGACACTGTTAAAAGCATAAGTAGTTATCTCATCAAAAGTTCCTGTATCATAAAGCTTACTCACATAAGCTGATTCATGACATAAGATAGATATGATATAAAAAAATGACTGAAATACGTTCAAGATATTCTACTTTGTTTTTATCAAAGATTGTGCTTATCTTAAGAACTTATCATTCACAGGACACCACTAACGTATTATTACGTTGAATTTATGTGCGTAAATATGATTGTTTAAAAGAAAGAAGACGATTATTGATACAGTTTTATCCACTTACTAAATATCCAATCGTTTCTTCGCCATTTGTGTTCAGTGTAGAACTTATTACTCTTAATACTAGACTACGTGTAGGCACGTTGAAAATGTGTTAATACCAGTATAAACTAATTGCTGGAACATACAGAGAGACTTTTGAATTAGCGCATGACTTGAGCTCCAACACAATTTGTGTTAGGTCCACTTTCAGACATTATTTGCTTCTTCAGTAGTTTTGGTGCATTTTGAGCTGAGTTTACCAGATAGTTGTGCTTACTACTCCTTCATTAATATTCAAGGACATATATGTAAATTCCTCAACATAGTAGAACGTTGCTCAATCGTTTAAATATTGTTTAAGATTTTGGTGAAGAGTGGAAATAGTATTTTTCCATAACAAACGCCTTAGCTTCACAGTATAGAAAAAATCATTGGACTTATCAAAAACTTGAAATTCATGTCACACAGCAATCAAGATAAACACTGAAGTAGAGTAAGTATATCAGTCACTGTAAAAATATGATAAACTACTATAAAGGTGAGAGACTAAAGGTGATATAGAAACTTAAATAAAAGTGAACACAATAAAGTATCGTTACGATGTTTAGACTTGATAAATTTAAACAGATTGAGAATCGGAGAAGTTTTTATCAACTTCTACTGATTGGATTATAACAAATATTATTACTTAATTTCACATGAACACGATAAAGTTAGACTTATTGTCTGTAACCAACTGGATTCATAACTTCTATTAGATATCACGAAGTGGCCTGGGATAAACAGAAAATGAAGACCAAGAAGTACTGGAAAACTCTTTCGTTCTAGTATGGGATTTCTCACCAGTGAGCATCCGCAGCTGCTCAAAAGAATCAAGCTAAAATCAATCAGGATTAACATTAAAAGCCTAATCTTTATCTTACCAAACTCCCAAACAGCTATCGATATTTTTAAATTCAGACAACTAGTGATACACTTGTGAGACTTTATCTAACGCCATCTAGTTTTTTCTCTTTCACCTCGCAGACAATCAACACTTTTGCTTTGTATTCTTCTTAGACAAATGTTACTAAGTGTTATCATTATTCGGAAGAAAACAGAAACTTTCAGAAAGAAACCCATTCTTAAAAGTGCACAGCGTAAATTAGAGTGTTTACTATTTTAAGAGATGGAATAAAGTTTTTACTGTCTGAAATTATGTTTGCACAATAAATGACTTTTCAGTTACTTTCAAATGGAATGAATTAGCTTGTTTATTGGCTGTTAGCTATTAATTGATTCATTGTATGGTCAAATGCATTTCTGTATACAAGATATTTAGTGCTGATCTGTAGAAATCAATAGAACTCAACTTTATACCAAGTTTTACCAGCATTCTTAAAGGAAATGGTTCAGTTTTACGATACACATCAACCGAATAAAGTAAATTTCAACCTAAAATATAGCAATGGGCATCCAAAGATTTGAGGAAAGAAAAATGAAAGACGAAAATATGAATGGAAACCGAAGTAATGGTTGTTTTAAATGAAATAAAAGCATAGCAAAATATCTAGTTCAGAAGCTAACAAATAAATCAATAAAATATGTGAAGTAATAGTGAAACTGAAAGCTGTGAACATTAGGCTACTTAGTTTACAACTTTCTTCTAAGACTCTGATATTTATGTGAACTAGTTGGTGGTCTGTTTCATTTTGCCTACTCTTCAGTGTTAATCGAATTCACTCTATAACAACATAATAATTTTGTGCAGACTTTTGATATTTAGATGACGGATGATTATGATACATACTCTTAGAATAAATTCCCTTCTAAAACTTTATATTTTGCCCTTGATTTTTGTTCTGTTTTATCCAATATTGACGGCACATTTAACAAGATATAATGTAATCTAACTGTGAAAATTTTAGTGAATTTTGATTCAGATTTACTATTTAGTAAGTCGTTATATGCCAATACAAGTTCAAATCATGAGTACTAAAAGACAAACCAACTTCATGTATGTCTTCTGAATTGCACTACAAATATATATATATATATATATATATATATATATATATATACTAAAATAGTGAATTATCATTGGTCAGTTATACCCGACTCTCCTATTGGTCTATTGAGAATCCGCATTGTAAAACTAGAAATTGAGTTAATCCATGTTACATATCTTTTATTTGTTGTCTTGGTAATAGTAGCAATCATCGAAGTGTTAATATTCAATGGACTAATAAAAGTACGTGCAAAATTTCCGTGTAAATTATTTCTACACATGTATGCATGATCTAAAGAGTTTGATAGACAACAAATTCACTGTTATTTTATCATAGTTCTTCCTTAACGAATATTATTATATTATTGGAACAAATTTTCTGTCAATAAAACTATTTACATTAGGTTATTTGCATGTGATAAGAAATGCGTCTAGTGAAAAAAAACTGATGAAAACATTGGATTGTACTGTATTGAAATAAGACAAACACAGTGACTGTAAATATCTACGGTGTAGATTTTCTCATGAATGCTTAGGTTTATTTCGCATTTAATAACTAAACATGTATGCCTATCACATTGAAACATGAGAATACATTCACATTTATTACTGATTATCCAGTTATTGACAGGTAATTACATGCAATGACAATTGACTAATGAAAAGTGTACACAAATAATATTAATTCATATATATAATATAACTGTTAAAACTTTGTTTTACAACTGGTTAAATGTATCATTTATTTGTTCCATTACTGTTCATCTTGATGTATACACAAATTAAATCACTGCATCCTGGTAAGTGAATTTTATGTTGTTCACTATACTTTTATTGAATGCATTTTATTATTATTAAAAGTATAATGAGCACTTGCTCACGACTGACCGTGCATAGTCTACATTATTAATTATCGGAATAACATTGAAATCTACACACGTTGACCATGTTCGGTGTATTGAATGTCATAGTATACAATGACGTTTTACTTGGTGATTATAGCAAATCAATGTTATTTCAAAATCATATCAGACAAGTTTCATTACACGAAGAGTGTATTGTTTACATAGGCATGCAACTACCACAATATAAGCATTTTAAAAGAAAATTTATTTTAATCTGTAACTTTATTGAATAGGAAAGGAATATAGAATTAAATATGACATGATAAATAATGAATACAGATAGGAATTTATTATCTTATTTAATCTTATTCATAGGCTTAAAAGTTACAACATTGGATTTCTAACTGATTGGTTGCTTGATTTTAACTCACTCCAACTAAACATGGACAATCAAGTTGTTGAACTGAACCCTATACATTTGATTGTGTAATTCACACTTTACTACATAAAGATAACTACAGTCAAATGATTTCATTCAGTTTGCAATCCCATAGGCATTTACTCTTTCAATTCAATCTAGCCATATTGTTCCAATGAACCAAATAATCATATATTTACATTATGATTAACTTAAGTTGCATGCCTTAACCCGTATTAAATATATATATATATATATATATATATATATATATATATATATAAACGGAACATTTTTAGCATATATGCTGAACGTCATATTTTGTGTCCCTTCGAGTATTGACTTTCTGACTATTTTTGAACACTATTTCATTAAATGGTAGTTTGTATCAAACATTAGGTGTTATTCTACGTAACTATAGTTTGCAGACATTTGATGTTTAAGTCTTCAAATAGAATAATGAATTCAGTTTGTCATTCAAATTACTCGTACTTGAATTTAATCAAAATGCAATCATGGAAATCAAGTTGATGAAATTTCTATTTTTCTTTTAGTATGGTTTCGTGCTAAACAAAGCTTTCCTCACTGAAAACGATACTTGTGACGAATATTAAATGAGGCAAACAAAGCAAAAGCAAAATAGAAACGAATTCAACATTTATTCTGTTTAGGGTTCAAAATATTAAAATGAAGACAACTTATCCCCATCCATTTAAATGTGTTCATTTAATGGAGAAATTTTTTGAACGTAACTAAAATTAACAACTGATGTTTTAGTATCTAATTAGTGACTTCTAGTGATAAAACCTAACAAATATGTCTCATGTTAGAAAGAATCAATGAGATTTCAGAAGCAGATCAGTGATCAAAAATGTACTTCGGAAGTTAATTTGGCGCTTAAGTAAATAATTATATAGTCACTTATACAATTAAAACATTGCTAAGAACTAAAAAGTGAATTTAGCTAGTTAACTACTGAAAACCCGAAGGTAGTCGAGTAGCGATCCAAAATAATTTTGAGCTACTCACCAGTAACCACACGCAACCTTCCTAGGGATCTAACCTAAGACTTCTAAAATCATCTACAAGCCTGTTGTCTTCTAGAAAACACGGTTACGATCAAAGGATTCTGATTGCCGAAGTGTCATCGCTCGACTATTGTTCTTTACGAAACTAGTGATATCTCGTTGACTACAGTATTGTTACAATGAAGTTGGACACCAATAAACTAACCATAGTCAAAAATATAAACCTCTGAATGACAAATTTTTGGCACATAAGTTTGCCAGAGGTTACGGCTGTTGAATAGATTGTCAATGTACAGTGCTGTGCAGCTGACCCCCACAGAAAAGTAAAATAAATATTTAGTGGCAGCTATTTCCACTTATTATTAAGAGTGATCGACCCGTGATACCTACTAGTTTGGAAGTGAATAGTTTCCAGGGGCATTTAAACCTGGGCACTAGAATTAAAGTCCTATATATTTCATTATTGTAAATTATTTTCTTCTCTAGTTAGTCACGATTAGTTGAACAACACTTAGCTCAAAAGTCATAGATAATAAGGGAGAATTAACTTAAGACTGACCTATTAGTTTACAGGGTTGATTTTTCAATAAAATGGACTAGAAAATCATTGGAAGTAATATGAGAACTTTAATCCATTATTCCCTTCTTAACAATATTAATAATAAATTTTTTTATCGTTTGTTGGTCACTTGAAAGTTCTAGAGTCAATTGAATGGATCGCATTATTTATCTTATTAGTCTTATATGGTTGGAGATAATAAAAAGTAAATCCCTGAAATAAGTTCCCGGCTAACCAGTACTCATTGGTTTGGCAAATGTACAGCATGGAGCTAGAAGCTCCTAGAAGTATTCAGTCTCCAGAAACTCGATTTCGCAGTTTACAATCATTGGAGCCGAGCTACCGCGTCACGACTGAACTCATGTGAGACTCAGATATTTGCATTCACTGACCACTGAGTAAGGACAGATATAGTGACTTTCTATTCCATTGTAGTGTTGATCAAAATCTATATTAATGAGTTGGAATGTGGCCACTGTTCTAAGTAAATCGTCATATCCTGTCCTATATCTTGCTATTGGGTGATTTGAAGGTAATCCACCACTGAATGATCCTAAAACCAAAAGATTCCATGACATTCATTTCCTTATGAAATGTGATAAACATGGCAATTACAATTATTGGTTAATGGTGCATTACATTCTATGTAAATTAATTGTTGAGAACATCGTGGTCACTATGAAGTTGAACGTCATGGAATCGATCTTATTTATTGTGCTGTTGTACTTTCTCACAAATGATAAGAGATAACAAACTGGACAAAACACTTCTAGTGTTCTTTAAAGTTTAAATTAAGATTATTTGAAAATCCTTTAAAAATTAGTTGATTTCAGTTTAGATTTGATAGTTTCATTATCTGGTTCAGGTCTGTTTCAGATCAATTCGTGATATCAGCATTGACAAATTAACTATCTCCATAACAACCTCCTTAATTTCATTATTACTAGGAATTTTTACACTATAACTTCTGATAGGTCATAATATTTGTGTTTCATTTGTTGACTTCTGATTTAACATACAGAATAGTTGTATTTCTACGATCCATGGTAAGCGATTTAATCAAAAATACGTGTTATTACAGCTTGATAGGATCAATCTCATAGAAAGTGAAATTAGATTAAACAGTACTATTTATTAGGATAAATTCATATATTCCCATTGATTTGTTATTGACTGAAGCTGGTCAGTCTCTCTTGCTATATGTGCATAAATGGGAATATACACATTCATCCTAATACTGATGGGTCCATTGCATAAGTACCACTTTCTGGACTCAATAGTCTAGTGGTGAACGCGGTGGCGTTTGACACGAAACGGACTGAGTTCGAATCCCACTGTGAACATTAACATTCGGGTGCAGATACATCCAGCCGACGAGTCCCGAATAGGACGAGACGCTCGTCCTGGATTCCACTTTCCAGTCACAATCCAACTTAAATAGCATTACTTATTCTTAAATATTAAATGGATTATACAGAATACATATAGTTTTAGAATAGAAAATTGGCTTTAATAGTTCATAAATCAAGTTAATATTATGCCAACTTACATCAGTCTTCTAATATCACAGTCGTAAATAAAAATCAAATTGTAATTGGTCTACAACTGTGGAAGATGAAGTTTCCGACGCGAAACTGATCAGATTCTTTCTTCTGTAATCATCTCATGATGAAATCCGATTAACTGAGTACAACTGATTTAACGTAGTTTTAGTCGATTATTAAATTTTATTTCGTTTCATTAAAAATCGTTTTAATAAAACACTTTCCAAAGTTGAACGATTATAGCTGAATAGTTAAGCTTCATATTACTTTACGTCATTGTATAATCAATCTACATTACAATTTGCCTATCAATAATTTCAAATAGTGTACCTGGTTGTTGTAGAGGATTCTATAATATCTATATGTGCATGAAGTTTATACGAATGTTGTAAGCCAGAGTTATTGACATTATTAACATATAGCAGTTGATTAATAATGTAAGAGATTGGAACTCGTTGATAGCATCAAGCTGTCTTAAAGGATGGTTAGAAACTAGTTACCTAATGAAATGGTTGGAATAATAACAATATTAATTTCAATACCATTACCATTATTAACCCTTAAAATAGATGTACTAATATATAAGAAGTAGAATACTTACAATATCTAGTAATATAATACTATTTGTGTTTTTTACAAGAATTTAATGGCTAAACTTTATCACGTTTATATTGTCTATGGATGAATTCAAGCCAAATAAAGAAGTGTTTCGTAATCACTTATGATTATATCAGAACAAAATTATTAGTATGTTCGTTTGAGTAAAGTTTGCTTAAGACATTGTCATTGAAACATGTAAAATCATACTGCGTTATTCACTTAGTGAAATACAAACAATTTACTGATAGAAAAGATAAATGTTCTTCAAAAAAAGAAAAAAACAATTGAAACATTACAAGTACGTGGTGAACATGTTGAGTACACCGCCTACATATTCACGTTTATTATTATACGATGAATCCTTGAATTCTGGTATCTGAAATTCTCTGAAATTAAAGATCATTTTATTGTAGAATTATTTTATCGGTGACATTTCATTGGGATGCATTGAGATGGTATCAGTCTATACGAGACAAATTGATTCTTACATTCATTATCTAATAGGTTGGATAGACGATGATATAGTAAAGTCCTAAATCATATTGTTGAATTTTTCACTGTAACCATGTTTGTAGGTAGGTCCTGGATTTATTGCTATGCTAAACGGAATTACATAATTCTACTCATTTATTTCAATTAATCATACAATAACAAAATGAATATGATATTAAAGTGTTTATACTAAACACTGATAGATGATTCTTATGATTTGGAAATTAGTATGTAATGAGCAACTTCTAATAATGAGCGATTCAGTGTACATGGATAACATGTAGTTAACGGAAGTAAAGTTGCAAGTGCAATTAAATGATACTCGATTTATTCATGCATAACTGAAATGATAGAAGTAGTCAAAGGGTTTTACAAATAAATATTCTCTATTATGTATTAGTTGAGCTATCCAAAGTATGCTATGCAATTTCTAATTATAAGTAACTACATTAACACTTAGGAGAATTGGATTGAAATTTAGTTGACTGTCTAGGTAACATATATGAACACACATAGTATTCATGTACTAAACTCCTCATTAAATGTAAATCTGAATAAGCATGTGTATGATTTTAATAATTTTATGTTTATTATTACGGTAACATTACCTTCAATAGAAGTTTGACAGTATGTATTGCTTTTAGCTGTTATAGAGTCTAAAATGTTGTGCAAGCTAAAGTGACTATAAACGTTCAAGAATCTCACAAGAAGAATATCATAACTTGAATTGTTTACCTATTTAAGATGCTTTACATTGCATTACTTTAAACTACGAAAAAGTACTATATGAAGTGAACTTTTAAATGGTAAGAGCATCACTGACACAAGTTATTCATTCATAGCTAGATGTATTACATAACAGAAAAATTAACAGAAAACGCAAAATCTTCGTTACTTAAAGTCGAATGAAAGTTTCGCTCATTAACTTTCCTGACCACGGTTACATTTAATTTCTTTTTGTTAATGATTCTAAACTTCAATTCAGTGTTATGCAAACACAAACTTCTGTCAAACTACAAATGATTACATGCTCAGTTGAATGAATTATTTTCGGTTGCCTTTATTAATTGAAAACTGTTTGTTTGTTTGTATAGCAACAATTGAAAATATGCATTGGTTTATGCAGGTTTTTGTTCAGTTTGTAGACTGATATGTTTTCTCAGATGAGACGAAAGTGTGAGTTCTTATTGATTAAGTATGGTTCGCGATACGATACAGCTAAAATATGCAGAGTAACCGGATCCTATGTCTCATACTCTCGATAGTCAATATAGTTAGTTATTTCTGAAACTTATACTTCAGTCGTATCTCACGATTTGTTTCTTCTCAACCCACAGCTACTCCAAAAGATTAGACTTGTAGGAAGATTATATTATGGAGTAAATATACTAGATAGAACTAGTAAACATCGCTTATATATCACACATTTGAAACTGAATTAATTGATGAAAGTTTACAAACAAATCTTGCGGAAAGAAATTCAATACTACGCCTTTCACTTGATTTAATGAACGATTGTATTTTCGGGGATTTTGAATTCTCAACATAGACTACTTTAAAACATGAATCCTTTCTGATTTCATAAACTAGAGTGACAAAATATAGTGGGGATGATAAGAAAACAGTCGGTTTTTTATCGTAAAACAAAATGTACTGACAATTTTTTTGTGTGAAATAAAAACACTAAATTATTAACACTCAAGTAAGTATCTTTACTTGTTATCGTTATGATACTCTTGTGGATTCCTTGGAAAGAATGACTCTATTGATTATCTGATTGAATGTATCTTTAGTTTACGTAATCCACCTTAAATAAATGCACCAATTACTTCGATGTTACATTTTAAGTATTAAATTCCATTAAAAAGAACAAACTTTTGTCGGAGTTTCACATAAAAATGATCATAAAATGGTAGATATTTGTTTACAAATATATTGAATAGGTCTTACTAAACCAAATATCACCTTTCCTTTCTCTTCATTTTTGGTCTTTTCATGGATCATTCATCGAAATGTGTATAGTCACAAACCTTATGATTTGTAATAAGATCAGAAATGGAACCATGTAATGGAACTAAATTTTTAAAGATTATATACTTGTTGAACCATTTTCTTAATATCTAACAAACATGATCGTCTGTATTAAAGAATATATAAACCCTATTGCACTACAAAAAAGTACTGATTATGGACAAAACTAAATTCTCAATAAATTAGAACTAGCTCATTCCAAGTGAATCGAAGTTTATTTAGAAGATCAAGATTGCTTTATTGTGTTGAGGTGGTGGGGGGGGTGGAGGCATCAAAAACGTGTCATCCCTTTAGCTCCTGATCGACAGTCGTTTAGTAGGATTAAAAAAAAAACATCTGTGCATTTGAAGTGGAAGCATACCGATGGATTTTTCAAATTACAGAAATGGGAATAAAATTATTGTTACGAAATATCTGAAAGATCGAAAGAGATACGCTACATGGATATAGGTAGATAGATTTCGGATAGATAGAATGACTCATTACAGACCAAAAAACTATTCAGTTGTTTGAATAATAGTTTGTTTTTTGCTTTTCTTCCTTTTATAACCACATTTACTTACCGGAATATAAAATAAATTAGAAAGAAAATTCGTTTATATTAATTTTACTCATAATGAAATAAATAGAATCAACTACTTCATATTACAATATGATCTTTATGTACATTTATCGTTTCTATTAAAACAATTTTATCCTTATAAATTCCTAAATGAATTTCACCTTGAAAAATAATTACATTTGTTGAATCAGTATAATTTGTTTAAATGACATGATCAATATTATTCATTCATTTTTCAATGTTTATCAAGTTTAAATGAAATAAAAAAAATCAATATGTTTGCATTGATTCAATTAAACCAATAAATCAATAAGTAATTTATTTTTAAACAAAAATTAAAGACAATACAATATAAAACAATCAAATATACCGACTAAATTGATTATTTCATTGACATAATTTTTATTTGTTGGTTTTTTTTGTTTATTCAAGAGAAGCAACAACAACGACAACAACAAAAAAGGCCATTTTTTTTATACAACATTTTTTGTCAATTTCACCAGTAAAACGTAATTGAAATAATATTTTCTACAAAAATAAACCATAAAAACAAAATAGAGAAAACCCTGGTCTAGTGCCATTGACAATTAGAGATAGAAATACACTTTTCCTTGCTTCCAATAGTTGACATTCAGTTTCTTTTCAGCAGACATTTTTTTATTGATTGTAAGTCAATTTAGATGATTTCAATGTTAATGAATTGTCTTACGGTAAATTCTTGAATTATAAAATTATGAAATATTTCATAAGAACACTTTACTTACCAGTGAATATTAAATTGAAATGATTCTGAAAGAAACGATACACTAATTCATTTATTCAATTAATTAATGTCAGTTTCTCCTAATGCAAAAGATTTTATGAAATTTTTTTTCATAGTGTTTACATAACATCATGATTATGTCATTAACTGTGAGATGAATTTGCAAACATCCTAGTAAAAAGTGAAAAAATATTTTCTAGTTCATCATGTCGTATGCTCGGACAATAACCAACTGACAAATATTATGAATTGTATAATTTGGAAATCTAAACTGGTGGTTTTCAGGTATAAACAAATCACAGTATATTTAATGTGAATCATTTATGTTCTGTTTAATATTCATTGTTAATGCTGATGATGTAAAGTTCACTATTAGAAGATCTGTCAGCTATTAATTTTTCTCGCGGATTAACAGGCAATGCACTACACTGTCAATACTATTGATTTTCTACAATCCATTCATTTTGACCTATGTGATCAAATCTAAAGACTCCGTTAAATTTTCTTAAGTGGACAATTTATCATAGTTTATCTTAATCGTACATGGTAGAGTTTCAGTAACAGATCGAGAAGAATAAATGTGAAATTTGTTATCAGGTGATATGGCAGAATTAATTACATTAACATACTGCCCCATGAATCACCTCCAACAACACGGGATTTATCAAAACTCACTCTGACTGAATATTTCACAGATTAATGTTTGCAACGTACCAGTAAAATCCAGGGAGCATTAGGCAGCTGTTTCATTCTAGTGTTCTAACCAAGGGCCGAAATCTCTGGTATGAACTACTGAGTTCCACACTAGAACGAAACGGCTGTCCAGTGCTTCCTGGTTTTTAATGGTTGCCTGCTGAACATCAATTTGTGACGTATTCAATCAAATAAAATTACCAGTCACCATAAAAATAACCATTTACATTTAAAACTTAGTCTGACTAGCTAGATATTACTTATAATAATTCAGTCGTAACTAATTAATCTGGTTTATGATAATACATATATTTAAACTATGATTGCTATTTCTTATAAGACAGTTGGCATTGAATATTGACTTCAAATACACTGTCACTATAATCACGGGATTACTCAGAGACTAATTCTCCTCTTTTTGATTTCTAAGCAGTGTACGCTCACGTTACCACCGTGAAGTGATCCAAGGATCTTTTGTCTTTGTATTAAATACATTGCTGCTGTGTTTTTATATTACTATTCATATACTCTCAAACATGTATACACACATAAACGATTACTTAGAATAGTCGAAAACGTGACCTGAAATTCGTTTAACATGAGAAATTATTTGTGGATAGAAATTACTTTAGAATTGCAAATATAAATCAGAGAAACTCTCATACCTGGTGCGTTAGTTATAAACATTTCAAGTGTAACATTTGAATACTTTACAAGCGTGAAATATTAATAACCACTTTGTTTCGTATTACGTTTATTTGGTCTAACTTGGCAGTTAAATGGAAACTGTTTATGAATGATAAAATGACTGACTAATTGAAAAATTGCTTAAAATAAACAACGTCTTAGGAGACAAACTTGTAGTATTGCAGTAGAGTGAATGGATTCATTTCTTCTTATTTTTTCAGATCGTCAGCTTTTCGAAGAAAGTTTTACTTTCCCATTCTTTCTCTCCGAACCATATTTTACTTGTCGAGATTTCGACTATAATGAATATTACTTTTTGCCAATTCTACTGGCACCGTTAACGTATATTTTGTCAGTGAAAGATAGGGAAGTTTTAAATGAAGTCTCATTCATCGTTATAACTGAATGACCATTGAAATAAAATAAGAATTACAATCGTGCGAAATCATTTTAACCTTCAGAGTAGAATATTGACGAATGATACATCAATAAAAATTAAGCGTTTTTGATTAATAAAACTTAACTTCAGTAGTTTGGATACATTTCACTCACCACTTTACCAGCTTTCATTGTAAAACATGCAAAAAATCTTCAGTGTAAACATGATTTGTTATAAAATAATATGATTGCAGTAGTTGAAATAATTTCGACTCTATTCAGTTTATTTTTTTATGTCTATTGATAATTTTTTATCATTAACATTTGTTCAAGTCAAGACCAATTCATTCATTGAATAAGTGTTTATATGAATTATTTTACTTGTCAGTTACTTAAGTTCTGATTATTCACTGCCACCACAAGGCGATAATCACACTGGTTACAAGTGAGAATCTAAAATTCAGCGAAGATCTATCATCTAGTCTGAATATGGTCTGAAATATTTTGAACAATCTAATTATACAAAGCCCTATAAATTAGTGGTATATTTGTGTTAAGGTTGAATCTGGTTGCATTCAGAAGTACCTTTCACAAAAATTTCTATTACGTCATAACACAAATTGTGTTTTTTTATTTTCATTAGTAGACGGTTTTCAAAGCGAATTGATATTCTGTGCTGAACATATAAGTATAAAGTAGTCGTTTGATCATAGACTGAAAATTCAGGATCTAAATCTGTACACGTCGGTACGTGTGACTTACTAATGAGTTGTAATCAACACGAAAATCCCTTTTACGATTCTGGTTTCATTCAATGTTCTTTCGGTTGAATTAAGCTTGTAACAAAAACATACCACAAAGTTAATTATAATTCTATTACATACGTCTTATATAAATATCTATTTTCCTTGTTAAGAAATAATGTATGTCAGTGTACTTTAGTTTTAGAAATTGCTTTACCAACATCATGGTACCTAAATGATAATTATTTTCTTCCCCCTCTCCAAAGTCATCCTAGACCTACAAACTACAGAGTCACAACAATTTAGTGTAGTCATTTAGACATTACAAAACATAAGATAGTAGTTGTGCTTAACAAATTCATTTGTTTTTGTGACTAAGTACTTACATTTCTATATCGTTTATATTGTATGGAATAATAGAAACTTACCAAAAAGATAATTGAATTTTCTCTCATATGTTTCATTTATTAGAAAGATAATTGATGTAGAACGTCTTTCTGTGTTGCCATCATCTGATGTATATGACAAACTCTTTGAGTGTTGCACATATGTACAAGAAATATATCAATATAAATACATCAATTTTAGTTAGATATAGACAACATTAAGAGGAAATCACTTGTCTCAACTACATTCATTTATGCTCTTCTTTAATGATTCATAATTGTTATAGAAAAAGTGACAGTAGTTATAATTGAAGTGTGTTATTAGTTTTAGTTATAGTAAACAGAATGGTTAGCAGTTATGGTCATACTAGTAATACAAAGTAACATATTTCCTTTTACTTTAACTAACATCTATGTAATTACTTAAGTATAATTTGAATTTATTTATAACTGAAACAATTTTCCCATGAATAGTCCACTATCTATGAAAACAAGATGAAAGCGGTACTCTAAGAAAGTATAATTAATGTTTGTTAAACAAACAAACCGTCAGACTGGACACAATCAATTTTACAAAGTAGTACTACACTGTACACGAAAAATGCACATAAAGTTAATGCGATAATCATCTTAACTATAATATCCCGTTTCAATGTTTTGATTTAAAGAATTAAACAACTTTTATTACATCATAAATCAGTTAACGTTGATCCCTAGATTAGATACTTGATAATGAAGAAAATGATAATTAGATAAATGAACTGTTAGATCATTCTAATTAGTGTGTTACAGTATGTTTCAGTGGACATGATTTCATGCAAATTCCATTGTTTTAAGGGGAATTAACTGGGTGTTATGGAGTTTGTTGGATGTTAATTTGATACTAAGAATTAGTTGCAATAAGGAAACCACCAATCACGAGGAAGAACTGGACAACTTCCTGATGATCAATGATTGGCTAATCTCCACCGATTCTTACTATCAAATTAACATTCCACTTTATTTATCAGTTTCCTCGAGACAACTACCTATTTTATTTAATGTAATTTTAATTTTGTAATTGCTGTCTGTCATGAAATGAGTCAATATGGGACATCATAAAATGGTTAACAAATTCCAGTTTAAGGAATCTGTAACCTTTTGTATAAAGACCTTATGTAAACTGTTCGCTACTTATTTTATTTATGCAGCTACTGTAAACCAAGAAGTATCGATAAGAAATTTCATATTAAAAAGAAACAGCTGTCTAGTGATTTCTTGTTTCTTATTGTCATCTATGTTCATCGATCTGATATGTATAGCTACGAAATCCAACAGTCTTTACATACCATTAAATTGAATAGTGCCAAAATCAGGTTTTTATCTTACAAGACCAGATTGCTAGCTCCTAGTCACAGAGATTATATACAGATGTCTACGATTCCGACCTCAGGGAATTCTATTTTCAAACATCATTTTCTTCATCTGTTCAACCTTTAAACTGAATGGCCCAAACAATCAAGGTTTATGAAATGGAACTATATACTTGTTAACAATTTGTGGACGCATAATGTTTACATTAATAATAATGTTTATATTATTCAGTACTATATGTTTAGTACATTGTGGAGTTTTCAGCATGAAAAATTTCAACAATTTACTATTTCTGTTCATATATCTCGTAAAAGTGCAGATAAATAAAGTAATAAAAGTCACATATAAATTTTATATAAATATGAACCTTCGCATTAACAGATAGCCTATGTTCTTAAGAGTATAGATTACTGTCCAAGTCAGCCTGTACAAACCCCTCTATTGTATGGTAGGTGTATTAGATACAGAATTTTAGAGCTTTATGACTTCGTGAGCTTATATGAATTTCAATGTATTTGCGTCTCTCACCGTCAGAAGGTAAATATGTGGATGATGTGAATGGTATTCAGCTGATAAAATATTATTTACCACTTGATTTTAAATGTCAGTCGGCAACCACGTTCATAGTAATAACATAGAATGTGTTACCACATTTTCTACTACTAGCATTCATTACTCTATGCGATTCTACGTAAATTTTTCTCAGTAGTCCCCAAAAAATAATGAAGTTCAGTACAGACGAGTCCATAATACACCGGATATTACATAATGTAATAGTAATCGTCCAGTAGTACATAACCTACATAATCTCTTTGCAAAACAAAAGCTTTGTAATACTGACACATTCAAATGTACATCAAGACAGATCAATTATAAGTAACATTCAGCATACTGTTTGTTATGAAATCAGCAGTGTTACAAAAGTCTTACGATCTCACACGGGTTTCCAGGTGCTTCCTAACTCTTAGATTAACTTTAAATCAATATTATGTACAAGACCATCGAAATAGACCACATTATTACAATTATTATTGGTAAACCGTTTATTCTAGAACAATTGAAAGAGTAAGAAAAAGGAACGCGAATAGTAAGATCACCTGCATAACAAAGTATTGTTTTGTAGATGGCTGCAGGTCGTTCATAATAGAGGAGGCTAAAAAGGGAAAAGAACATCATACTGATATGCGCCAACTCCTGTTAATAATAAATGGATGTAAGACTTCCCCTTATAAAAAGTATACTGTTCTGTTCCGGAGAAATAAGAAATATTACTTGTGCATTATCGCTATATCGAAGCAATCCACCCAGGATGCACATATGATAACAAAGGCTGACCAGTTTCTGTCTATTACAAATCAACGGAAACATACAAGCTTATTCTAACTAACTATCATCCTTTGTGAAAATAAAAAAGATTCAAGTAACTTAATTGTTTGTATATTCACTTATCTATCTCTCAAGTATAAGCTGAATTGCATAACTTATTCATATCAAGAAATGATGATTTATTCGATTGAATAAACTGACTTTTAGTTTTTCTAGCTTTCTGCACTCATTAAATTTACATTTTATTATTATAAATACACTTTGTGATAAACAATTCACATAAATCTTCATTTCAATTAAATTTTTCATCATTTCAATACAAATTTCAATACAAAAAAAATGTTCAGTTCAATTAAGTTCCTAAATTGAGGTGGCTGTGTTGAGCTCACTAGTGGCTAGTTGCAAGCTTTTCTTGAATTCCTAGTCAGAAGTTTTGAATGATGGGGTTTAGTAGTGTAGGAAGTTAGATTGTTATCACCATTCACAAAGGATGATAGTCTCACCGTATCATGTACTGATGGGAGTGGGTATTCTACCTCTAAAAGCTACCTCGACAGTGCAGAAGGTTAAGTGTCTACCAACCTGTAGGCCCTGGTTTCAATTTAAGTGAATGCTGCTCGGGAGTTCTATGGATAGCCAAACAAATTACTTATTTGGTGAAAATAAAGAACGCCTTAAATAATATATACGTTACTTTCAGTTATTTATTAGCACGCCATTTATGTTCCTCGATAAATGTTAGCTGTGGCTAAGCTTTCTCCGCTTGCCTTCGTTTCTCACATGTTTTGGGAAATGATTTTGCTTCTTGTCACTTCGCAACTCACAATGTAAACTGTTTACCGTTTTCCCCTTCATGTGACGTTCCGCTACCTACTACTTACTACCACCTTATGTGTAGTATTCACCACCCCATGCTTTGACGAATAATTTGTTCACTGCTCTTCAGTTTTCAGAAGTACCCGAACAACATCGATCTGTGACACAAGCAAACATCTAAGTTTAATCATTTTAATGATCGCAACGCATACCGATATTCATAGTCTACTTTATTAAGAACGAAACCTAAGAATGAAGACAGAACGTATACGACTAAATGGACAGTAATGCACTGGTTTCTTTCAATACAGACTAAAAAATATGAATCTTCTTTTAAGTTTAATAGATAACATAAAGCCTTGAATTATTTCATTTTAACAAAGTACTTTTCTCAACATATTTTTATTCAAGATAGTCATGTAAAGTTTATCTGTTTGAATTCATCACAGATTGATGTTTGTTTGGTACCACTGAAAATTATGGAGTACTGGATAGATGTAGCGTCCTAGTGTGGGACTTCTTAGCAATGTCCTCAAATGATTCTGTCTGGAAATGTTACCTTAGGCTTTCAGGCGTTATAACAAACTCTTGACCATCAGTACTATTAGGTAGGCGTCTAATAGTAGAAATATCAATTCCATAAATTTATATATTAATCTGTGACGAATATAAACAACTAAACTTAATACTTATCTCTACAAAACCACCTCATTTTTTTCATGAAAAGTCAAGAGTGCAGAATAAACATTATTTTAAGCCTGTAACCACTAGGTCACTAAAATAAATTGCCCCAAAACAGAATTCACTTTACAGAAATCAATGAACTGTCGTCTAAATGCCGTCTGTCGACCAGGTTCACAATATACCTTGCAAGTTAAATGATTCAGTATCTTATTAAATATTAATTGGTTGTAAACAGTTCACCATATGTTATGAATGTATGTATCGTGTATGTAAGTTAAAACTTAAGAAATCTGTAACTAATTCATTTCAACCATTAGTCTTACGATACAATCAAAACTAGCCTTTAAGCCTATTAATTAATATGAGAGAAGAAGATATACTGCAGAAATGTCTAACTTGTTTATCGACGAACTCATTAGAGGTGAAATTTAATCAAGCTAGTCAAATAACAGTTCTTCTAATTTACCTTAATAAAGCAGTATGCCATTAACCAGATGAACGCTTCCTATTAACTACTCAAGAATTAGTCAAACAGACAAATGATACACATCTATATAATGAAATCGTAAGATGTATACACTTTCAATCATGATGCAGTTAAACCGCTTCTTAACGTTAAATTACCTATTCTATTTGCTTCAATGGTTTTAATCTCTACTGACAATTAATTTCGCGTTAAACGATGTGTAAAAATGGCTAAAAATTCAATTATATTCTATCTAAAATGTTTGTCATAAGTATTTGAAGTGACTTTTCATTGTTCGTAAAGTTGTGTACTTTCCCGATGGTTATAGTTTATCGAGTGAATTGAATTAATCTTATTTCGCTTAGTGACTAATAGAGTGAATATTTCGTTGTAATCATTAATGAGTTGGAATTTGAAGCATCAATTACTAAGTTCGTCACTCGTGATGACCATCAACACTGAGATGTAGGTATACGAAATAAAAAGTAATTCCAAACAGAATGTTATATTCATTTTAGTCCAAAAATATAGAATAAATATTTACAAGTAATTTCTAAAGATAAACTGATACCAATTGAAAACAATTAGCACTAATATATATTGAATAATTTGAGGCTTACAGGTAGGTGAATAAGAAATCATTTAGATACTGAATCGAAAACTGGTTCTTTTCACAGTTATCATTTATGTTCTTCAGTTATACTTAATATTTAATTAACTTCATACTTATATAGTTTATTCAAACAATATAATTTTATAATTATATTCCCATTATTTGGGTAAAATGATGAACAAAAATGATTGACTCAAATTCAGTCCGCCGATATCAATCCATATAGTTAATCACATATCGAAAAGCACATTAGACCTCAATAATTTAATATTTTTGTCTAGTTAAGAGGTTAGAGGTTATCCATATCTAACAAAAAACTATGTATACTAAGCACCAATTAAGTAGAACTGTGTTTCAATTGAATGAATGAAGAAATTTCTAAATTTAAAACTAATAAAAGAAGATCCATGTAAGTGTTACGAATACTGTGTTATACTCTTATTAAACTATAAGCCAACTAACACTGTTTACTGTATTGTCAAGGTTCACATATTATTTTAATGTAATCATTAAACTCAATCAATCATAACACATCGAAGATTAAAGAAATATCTCGTAATATTTTGTTTTATCCAGAGTGCAACATACATGTAACTTTATACACAACAGACAAAACTATATATTACTACAAATATTCAATACTACTATGTATGCAACTATGACATTTGTGGTACATAGTTGAATAAAAAGTTAGTAATTAATTCACTAATACAGAAGTCAAATAAAAATTTCCAACTGGGGAATCTTAGAAACCTTGTAAACCAAGTGCTTAAGCATATAGATATATATTAAACCATTAGGAACACACATACCAAGACTTCATGGTTTACCAAAGGTATATAAACCTGGCGTTCCAGTCAGACCAATCCTAGTTATGCGAAATTCGCCTTATCACAGCGTAGCGAAGTGGCTGGTACACCTACTAAAACCTCTTTGCAAAAAGATAGTTAAACACAGCGTTAATGATGTATTTCAATTTTTAGATATGGTCAAGGAACTGAACACCAAAGAGCAATGTATGCTATCTCTGGATGTCACATCCTTATTCACCAATGTTCCACTAATCGAGACAGTTAACTATATATGCGACCAAGTCATAGAAACTGGAATAGATATCACCATCCTAATAGACACGCTTAAAGAACTATTACTGAAGTGTACAATGAATGCACATTTCATGTTTAATAATGAAATATATAGATAAGTGGACGGAGTAACAAAGGGCTCTCCACTGGGTTCCATGTTAGCCGATATTTTCCTGGCAAAGCTAGAAAACGGACCACTGACACAACTCATTGATAAATTACCATTCTACTGTCGTTACTCAGATGACACATTCATCCTTTGCAAACAGGATATTAGTCGGTCTGATATTCTCAGACAATTTAACGAGGTTCACCCGGATATTAAATTCACATGCGAAGAAGAAATTGGTGGTAAAATAGCATTTCAAGATGTTCTGTTCACCAAAAGAACAGATGACTCATTAAGAAGAAACATGAACAAGAAAATCACATGGATAGGACAATATACAAACTTCCTTAGCTTTGTACCTATACAACATAAAAGGAATCTATTGAAAACCTTGCATTTTAGAATAATAACGATATGCTCTCCTGATGCGGTTGATGAAGAAACGGAAGCATTTCATAGAACCCTGAGGGAGAATGGCTACTCTATAAAGTTTATAAATAAACATGCTATCTCGAAAGCAAATAGGAAGATGATTCAGACCGTAGAAAGAAAGCCGCATTTTCTGAGACTAGCATTCAGAGTAAACGCGACCAGCGAAATGCTAACGTTGAGGTTACGCAGCTCCATTCGGAGAACTTTTAACGCTGGTAAACTGCAACTAGTGTTTTCTACCCGCCCCATGGTGATACCGAGAATAAAGGATAAATTACCTAAGCTTGCCACTTCATTTTGTATCTATCAGTTCAACGGCTCCTGTGGAGCAAGTTACATTGGCAGATGCTCAAGGAATTTACTCCGCCCTGTTCAGGAGCACCTTCCAGTTTGGTTAATTAAGGGTGTTGTCAGAAGTACTAACAGTTCAATACTAGCTCACTTAATTCAAACAAGTCATGTAGCTAGCATAAATCAGTCGTTCAGAATAATATTTTGTATAAACAGTTATCTGCCAAGACTCCAAGTCCTTAAAGCGGCAGATGTGATAGCTATACGGGTCAAGAAGCCAGACCTGTGCATACAGAAGAAGTACAGTCAACTTTTTCTCCTGCCATGGCCGACACAAGATCCACTAAACCAATCACCACCTTAATCATGCGACGATTTGATGTGAGTAATGCATATGTATTCTTCCTCTGGATGTGCATTTCCATATTATTATTATTATTATTATTATTATTATTATTATTATTATTATTATTATTTGTCAATGCTAATATCACGAACTGATCTGAACCAGAGAACCATTGATCACCTGGAAGCAATGGACAGCTGTTTCGTCCTAGTATGGGACTCCTCAGCAGTGCGCATGCACGACCCTGTTGGGGATCGAACCCAGGACCCTATCGCTCCGCGACGAGCGCTTTACAATTGGACCACTGAGCCGGCTCCTAGTGGTTGATATTTTTAATTCAGTCAATTCGTGTTACGTTTTGCTCGACCTCATCCATTGTCATCGGTGAGTTACTGTCTCACACCCGACACAATTGAACTTCACCGGTCACGTCTTCACACTAGAACTCCAGAAATTACCTCAAGGAGCTAGTCACTAGTGAGCTGATAATTAGTTACAATTAAGGGGGTTATTATTATTATTATTATTATTATTATTATTATTATTATTATTATTATTATTATTAATCAAAGTACACAGAATGAATTTGAATATCCCATTTTAAGATCAAACAAATGAACTGATTGTAATTATGTCTATTATTATTTTGGTTACTATTTGACGAATTTTGATTATCGTTCACTCCATTTTATAAACTCTTACCCATTCGGTTTCATTTTAAGTAGGATTTGACCTTTGTCTACAAACACTTGATCTAATCGTATTTTGCTATCACCCCCCATCTCCTGTGTCACTCATATACAGAGATGCGATGCCTATATATACGAATTTGATTTATAATCTTGTTTATCTCAATTGTCGTTTAGGTTTCACAAGTTACATAATGATGGTTATTATTTCAACATTAACATTCGTATTTTATGAATAACCCGAAGAGAAAAAACTTCCAATTATCCAATTATCCTTGATATGTAAATAATGTTTTAATGGCCTCAGAACTGGCTATTCTTGTGACTAATAATTTTGAACTAATAAATGTAGAACTTGTTGAGCATTTATCGAAAAAAATATTCTTCTTTCAAATGTCATTGTTTTATGATAAACATATATATATATATATATATATATATATATATATATATATATAACAGTAGCCTTTGTATATTCACTTTTGTCAGTTTAAATGGCGAATAATCTTTCAATGTATTTAAAACAACAATATGTAAAATTTGAAAACTACACTGATCGTATTTTGAAAAATAAATTTTTCAGTTATCTTGTTATTCAACTCACTAATCGTTTACTGCATATGGATTTTTAGTTTATTAGTTAAACTACATACTACTGTAATGACTTAAGGAAGAACTAATTACAACGTAATATTCAATCGATCATCGAGTAGTTTTAAACGCATTTTCCTCTTTTTTCTAAAGTATCTGTTACTAAGTTATAATTGGAGTTTTTTCTAATGTTATAAAAAATGAATTTGATTCATGTGTGAATAACAAATTATCCATAATTGAATGAATAGTTTAGTTTAATGAGTGAATTAAACAGCAAACAAATATCAGACAACTATGTATGTAATACATCGAATGTCTATAGAGACTGTTCCAACAACTTACATCACTATCTGACTTCATTCGACGTACCGTTGATAGATACACAATAATGATGTGTTATCGTCCAAGCTTGAGACATCTCAGTAGTATTCCACATTGATTTGTATATCAGTGTCATTCAGTGTGTGCATTTATGCATGATGTCGACATTATGAGTAATTTAGTAGCATATTCAGACAGAGGCTAGTAGTGTAATCCACAATTAGCGTTTTGCCTTATTTGTAATTCATCAGGTGTTGATAATCATACATGGAATAAGACTTAAACCTAGTGAAACTTGTTGCAGGCAGCAGTGTGTTATACACTATACTGATTAACTAGTGTTCTGAATACCTGAAACAGGAAATTAAAATCTTTTCATTTGCCTCCATACATACTAAATGATTGATTATTCACCTGAATTCAGTGGCTTACCGAATTCTAACTGGGCAGTAAAATTCATGATGAATAATTCAGTTAACCATACAGATTCATCATTCATGTGATTATACAAGTAAAATCAAACAATGCAAAGGCGAGCACAATTTGTAAATCGAATTAAGTATGTAACCGGAACAGTTATGACTAAAGTAAATAGCCTTTTGATAGTCAACTGGCTGCTGTTATTCATATTCATCTACAGAAGCAATAACAATAATTAATGAAATCAAAAGTAAATATTGCTTAAGTTGGATTGTGATTGGCAAGTGGAATCCAGGATACCCGTTTCGTCCTATTTCGGACTTGTTAATTGAATGTACCTGCATCCCAGTGTTGATGTTCGCGGCGGGACTCGAACTCAGCTTGTTTCGAGTAAAACACTACCGCATTTATCACTAGGCTACTGAGTCTAGATACAGGATGCAGATACATCCAACTGACGAAATGGGCATCCTGGATTTCACTTATCAGTCACAATTCAACTTAAACAACATTTATGATCTATCGCTATATTGAGGCAATTCGCTCTGAGCAACAGAGACTGACCAGTTTCAGTCCATAACAAATCAATGGAAAAATTCAAATGCATCTTAACTAGAAGTAAATAGTTTACAAAACATTCTGTTGTTTTAATACTATCAAATTAAAAGTGAATATCTTCATGTTACTTTCCTAGAGAAGTAGTTATCAAATTTGTTTATTTTCATTGATTTCTCACTACTTAGAATTTCATATTCTGTCAACTGTATTTATCCTTCATTTTGTTTTATACAGACTGTCGTTGTTATTTATTCGATAGTCGATTTCATTCAAATGGTACATTTAAATCACCAAATTATCATATTTTGCATGGAACAACTGAACAATATGAATGTATTATTTATACATTTAAAGCAAAATCAAATGAAATTGTGCATATTACATTTATTAACTTTCATTTATTACGTTCTTCACATCAACCAACACCATCTCATCAATTAATCAAGAATAATCAATATTATCATGATTATACTTTGAATGTGATGAACAAAACTTTGTAAGTTTCACTTTTCTATATTATTATTTATAGTTAATGTGTAAATGTTTAATTTCATGTCCAACTGAACATCATTTTCGATTGGATACTAAAATGATCATTTTTCTCTAGTATAATGATGGTGTTAACTTATAAAATTTATATGAGCAAACGAGTTTTCTATAGTACTAAATGAAACACCTTGTTATCAGTTAAGAGGACTCGAGTATCAATTAAAATGTTTCAGTGTATGAATATGTACAATAATGTGGGTTGATGGAGATTTATACTCTTGAGAATACTTGTCGAAATTAGGTATCGTCTTAGGTTCATTTAATAGCTAAAGCAGTAACTATAAAGGTTGACTCATAGATTAAAGAATTTTCCCTTCGTGAATATCGAATTTAAACAGAATGTAACTGCGGTTCTGTGAAACGCATTCTTGAGATAAGATTAAGTATCCTAAAAAAGATGTTTATTTAAATAAATATCCACCAAAGTTTATTAACGAAAATACAACACCTAAAATTCCGAAAATATCAAAAGTCTCTGCACTAAAAAATTCTTTATATGAATATTGATTTCAGCGGTAACATGGCTACAGAAATCTTAAAGAGAAGAATTGCTAATTCAATTAAAAGAAGAGTTTTTGCAATGACCTAAAGACTGTTGTCTCGTAACAATCCCTTGTTCAGAAACAACCTACAGGATAAAATACCACATCTGACAACTTTCATGTGTGTTCATCAATTCAATTGCTCCCGTAAAGCTCGTTATATAGGTGGTTTGATAAGAATTCTATCCGAAAGCGTTCGTGAACATCAAGTTCTTTTGGGAAGAAATGTCAGTAGATCAATAAGAAGCTCAATTACTAATCATCATGTAACCACAGGCCACCCGATCAAAACAGATTCATTATTTGAAATCATTTACAAAATCAACAAAAGCCTACCTAAGACAGTAGTCTTCCGTCATCTTCCAATTGCTGAAGCCCTAACCAAACACCCACTGAAGTCAGAATTATGAATCCAAAATAAAATTGCTCAACCTCTACTTTTACCTACTGGACGATAAACGTAGAAAAATTATCTACACGGTTGATAAATTAATCAATGCCTGTTACCCCATGTGGAGCATAGGCCGCCGACCAGCCTTCTCCAACCAACTCTGTCCTGAGCTTTCCTTTCCAGCTCTTCCCAAGTGCAATTACTAAATCTTTCACGTTTATTGACCTTTTACTGTGGAGTGTCTCAAACATCACACACATCAACACATCACACCTTCATGAACAATTTCCACCTTAACACAATATCTTAGTTTTCTTCACACTTAATTCTTTAATTTCTTTGACAATTTGATGAATATTCAACCACATTTTAAGTTTCATATAAACAATGTTTCTCTTATTGTTTGTACGTTAACCCGCCATTATTGTCAACATAGATTACTGATTATTGCTATGATAATTATATGCAATCGCAATTGTACAGCCTTGAAAATGAATTCGCGGAAAAGTGAACTATTTGCTGATGCACAATCTTTTTTTCATGACACAGATGGTAGTTTTTGTTCATTCATAAATAATAATCACCTATTACAATATTAATTATATTAGCAGTAAGAATAATAATAATCGTCGTTATTGTTCAGTCCCACACTAGAACAAACATAATTGTCCACTACTTCCCGGTTTTCAATGGTACTCAACTGACATCACTATGTGAGAAATACGATTAAACTTAATATCTATCACCACGAAACTACCTCATTTTAATTATTCCAATTATCCTCTACATGATAATGTTTACTCATCATATTAAACAAACAGATTATTTTCTCCTCATTTACAGGGTGTTTTCACCTCATTATTTTTCATAAGTTACTAGATTATATAATAATACCTGCGGTATTCGTTTAACATGCAACTACATTATGAACCCTTAAATAGAAATATATTAGGGTCAGAGTAAAAGTATATTTTTATTTCATTGTTTGTTTATTTAACTAACAAACAACATTAGAAAACCACAATATATGGTAATCAGTACTAATAATAGTTAGCGAAAATTAACTAATAAATCATTATTATTTATAATTACAAGCAAATAAATTTACTGTCCATCTATTGAAGAATGCTGAATTTTGCAAATATTTAAAATGAAATTAGTTGTATCTTCCCACTGATTACTTACGAACTAAAATTGATTAGTCTCTTCCGCCATTTGTGTTTCCTGAAAGGACTCCATCAATGCAGTAGTACTTTATAAGCATAGATTGAATCGGAATATATCTGGCAGTTTATATACGCATACCAGCTGAACAAGTGTGGCTATTTGAACGCAAAGGCGTTTGACAGGTAACGAAATGAGTCCAACTCTCGTTATGGGCATCGATTTTATAAATCAAGTACATTAAGCAGGCGAGTCCCAAACAAGACAAAAAGAGCTTCACGGATTTCAATCTCCAAACACATTTTGAATAGTGTTTAAAATGTAAAGTTGACAAATCTGTGAATGTCTGAAAAAATTGTTGGTATTTGTTCTAGACCTGTTGATTCGTAAATTCTGAATATGTTTTATCAAATGGCGAGTTAGGATTATTCTATTTTTCATTCACATCAACTAATTTATCGAAAAAGTTTTCATACCAATGTAACAGTGAGATTAATTTTGTTTAATGCAAAGTTATCGTAGGTCGCCTCTGTTAGACGAAAATATTTATTCAAGTAAACCAAGTAACCTTAAATTGTTTAATAATTCACACAGAAATCGTAATAATACAACATTTTAAAGAACAGAAATATTCGTATGACATTACCAATGTACATCAAATCCAAGCCACTAGGCCATACTGGCGTTTGTTTAGTGCTGTTGTCAAGTTTTCTACCTTAAACAGTTAATTGAAAACATTATTTTCCGGTTATAAATTTTACAAGATAAGCTTAATTTCAATCGGTTCAACAAATGAGTTGCACTTTCATTACTTCTGTTTTTCTTCCTTTTCAGCGGAAAGAAATGTTAATCACTTGATAGAATTTTTTGCATTATATTTATTCGTACTTGTTCGAAATGAAAAGTACAACATTTGTATCCTAATGTGATCGTCTTAGTTGAACATGACTGTTTTTCGTTATTTCATTAATTTATTTGAGATGGCTCTTATTTATATACTATTTCTGTTGAGGTTTAATCATAAAGAAATGGTAGATGCCGTCTAAAATAATTAAGTTAAGATGACTGACATTCATTTGTGAAATTAGTGTAAAATTTATTGTGTGATTGGATAATCCTTGTGGTTGAACTTCTGTTTGATTTGTGTCTGCATTTTAGTTAATGATATGAAATGTTGAACTGGGTGTGCATAATGTTAATTGACAAGTAATAAGTAGCTTATTTATCTAGGTAACTCTGTAAATGTCAACTAGTTTTGTTTAACTTCAGCTAATTCCACAGTTTTATGTGTACATTTCCCAATCTGTTTAGTATAATCGCTGTGAAGTAATTCAAAAACAACCAACATTAGTTTCGAAAAATGCCTTATGACCTATGAGTAATCGCTATAAACAATGTTTACTTACGCTTCAAAAAGGTTAATTGCTTAAAATTATCAGTCATATATATTTATGTACATAGATATGTTAACTGTGTAGTTCAATCTTAATATAAATATGCCACATTGAAAGTCATCCTTCTTGCTTCCATTTCTGCGTGCCGATAATTATCTATGGAAGCACTGTTATGTGTCAGTCACCGATCAATGTATTTCGTGAAAATGGAGCTTAAAATAAAAGGATCATCAAAATTAAAAGACAAGTGATATTTATCAAATCACAACGAAAGGTTTGATAATATTTTAACGAGTCTAATTTTTTTTCAGTTTTCTACGTCTTGTTTAAAGAATGCATACTGCATATTCAGTTAGTTCGGTGATTATTTTTTAAACTGAGATTATCATGACAGTTGGGGAAATGAAATGATCTGTTTTCTTGTCAACGAAATACCAGAAAAGTAAGTAAGCGCAAAGGTAACTTCATTTATTCACAGTACAGCAGCTATCTGAACTATTTGGTCATTGGTTATAAGCTCTACATCAACTGAATATCAACAAAGTAATAACCTTAAGATATTCCTAAGAAATGAACGTTTATGATGTTGACAGAATTCCAGTCTTTGTACAAGTATCTCACTGTTCACAATCAATTTATAAAACACTTTTCATTGACAATAGAAAACTAGTATTTCAACCATAAACTCACATTTTTATGAATCAAAAATTAAGCATTTGATTGTATGATTTTATTATTTATTCAAGTAATGAATGAATGTATGGCAGAATAGATGGTGAGTGACTGGGGCAAGGGGGGGGGGGTGTGTTGGAGGAGAAAGAGGATAAACCAAATAAATTTCATATCCCTAAAATTTTATTCCCATATGCTACATGATACTTGAAAATGATTATCATCTCACTGATTTTATCTTTTTTTCATTCTTCCATTTAAGCAAATCTAAATTAATTTCATTGATATCACTCGTGAATTCATTTGTAACGTCTAATAAAATCTAGTATTAAATGAGTATAAGAAAATATTCTTTTATTTCTTGAAATCAGAATAATAATTTCTGATCAAATTATTTTCCATAGATTAATTACCATTGTGGTGTTCTTCTCCTTCCTTTCTTTGCTCAATAAAATAGAATCACTATGTTTATTGTTAGTTGTAAATGAAAATAATTAATTCGCCTAATCACACTGCAATTAGTTTGCTTATCATAATTAATGCTTGATAAACGTCTTTTGGTAAAATTACACCGATTGATTTCAGTCGGTGAACCATCAATAATTGCTGTTTAGTCATAACATTGGACTTGTAAATACTAAGATAATACGAGTCTGTTAAACATTGAAATGAAAATGATGTGATTCTAATTTGACTGACATTTTCAACCCTAAGCAGTTCATCGCATAACACAACGACTGTCTAATACTATTGGTAGAGAAATTTTCTTTATCGATATATTTGAAACATTATAATCATGACTTTCAACTCAAACTTCAGGGGTAGTTTTATGGAAAATGAAAGTTCACTAGTACTGGATATGACTATATGTCGTGCGGAGTTCTAAGTCGTATAATGGAGCAATGTTTTCGAAATACGTTAAAATCTTGTTTGCGATTTCTTCGATTCTATAGAGTGTGGTAAAACGATTTGTTTTTCCGCTTTTGGGATAACTTCTGTGTCATTTTGTTTTCCTGTATATGTTGTTACTAGAGACAAATTCATTTTTGACAAAGAGATAATTGTTTGGCATTTTATCTGGAACGAAATCACTGGTGTTGATTTTAACACTTCATATTAGTATTTTCACATAGATACTTTAATGCGTAGTTCAGCTATTGTTGTTGTGCTATAATCGGTTGGTAGCTACGATATTCCAAATATTGGCAAACTGGTGAATCCAGAATTCATTACTCCGTAATCGAACTTCCACGATCTTCCATTGAAGTCTTGACTAATTCTGCAACTATTTACAAGATAAATATTCAAAAGTCCAATAAGCAAGAAATAGAACATTCAAATTCAAGCAATTTCTCCAGGCGTTCGCTAGAAACATCCGCTTAGAAAGCAACTTCTATAATATATTCAATTCAACTGTTAGGTAGTAACTTAAAAACTGACAAAATAATGCTTGTTAATAAATCTCTTTCACGGCCCATTCTCGTTATATTTTATCAAAACAATACAGTTTGTAGAATGGTCTAGTTCAATATTTAGTCAATTAAGTCTAATCGTCCTTGCGTGTATAACTAAATTTCTATACATTCAATTGTCTGGTTTTAAAAACAAGACATTCAAGAACATAATTTCTCTGACTATATCTTGCTACTTTTTCAATCTACTGTTTCCGAATAATTTGCTCATCAACTAATTTATCTTCTAACGGTTATCTGTAGCTTCCATAAAAAATGTATCACTTGTGTTTTGTGCTAGATTATTCGTTTAATTCACAGTCTTTGTTATTTGCATTGTATGTGCCATAGTTAATCTTAATAATAAGCAAATTAATTAGTGTTTGTTGACCATGTTTAAAACGTTCAAAAACCATGAGTCCTGTTAAACGTGGCTCGAGGATTAGAAAATTAAACATTTATTCAAGCATTTAAGTTAGATTATGACTAGCAAGTCGAATCCAGGACGCGCGTTTTGTCTTAAGTGGGACTCATCGGTTGGATGTACCTGCATTCCAATGTTGATGTTCATACTAGGGATTCGAACTCAGTCCACTTCATGCCAAATGCCATCACATTCACTACTAGGCTACTGTCTACAGACATATCAACCGAAAGATACAAGCTTATTCTAATTATTTATTCAAGTAATTGAAGAACAACAACTGCACTAAGTTAAATAAATACAACTATATTAAAGATCAAGCACCTTCGTTAATTGAGCTTTCAATTAAAAAATATATCAAAATATAAAGGATCTAAATCCATTAAAAAAATACATTGAGAACTGATGAAGAGTTAATATTCCAAACATAACCAAAATAACAAACAGAACAAAATTCGAATACAGACTGAATATTATGAGTAAATATCTGGGTCATTCAATGATGAGTAGATAGTAAATTAGATAGTACAATAAGTAAAACAGGAGACAATGTATCAGAAAATCTTATTATGAAATACCAACCATGGATGAATAAAGAGTCAGAGAGTTCTGTCAATTGAAGTAGCCAAGTTTAGGTGGTTTTGTGAAGACTGGTATTTAATTTTGCTGTTTGTATTTGTCACAAATTGACTGGATGACAGTGACTAACTTTAAAATGTTCCTAAATTCTAGTGAGAAATTGCAATTGGTAGAGTTCCGACTCGAGCCAAACAATTATCACCTGTAGTCGAGCTATATCAACAATCGTTTAATGTGGTAATTATGCCATCACACTGCCACCCAATGGTGCATATGGTCAAAAGTTTGTCGTAAGACCTGAAGGTCTTAGATTCAATTCTCTGACGGATACTAAGGTACATACTGTTGAGTAGTCTCAAACTAAAATGAAACAGCTGTCAGGTGTCTCTTGGTTTTCATTGGTACCTAACTGAGTTCAATCTGTGACGAATACGGACACTAAAAATGTACAGATGAACACAAAATATAATGAAGTAGACATGCAGATCATATTAAGCA
The DNA here is from genome assembly GCA_025215515.1 of Schistosoma japonicum. NCBI lineage: Eukaryota > Metazoa > Platyhelminthes > Trematoda > Strigeidida > Schistosomatidae > Schistosoma > Schistosoma japonicum. The sequence continues at coordinate 41,118,298 of CM046064.1, read as the reverse complement.
GATCATGGCTTTATCTTACCATTAAGTTGGAAATTCGCTTTTAGTCATAAATCTATACACTTCATTTTATGCACCATACTGAATCTTTTTTGTTGTTGCTCAGCCATTACACAGTAGACAGTCTTCAAACATCACTCTCATTTATTGGAATTTTTTCTTCATTTGAAGGCTTTCCAATATTGTTACCCTTCTTAATTATTGACGTTATTTACTTTAGAATGTTACCTTATTACAGATATTGAAAACACATAACTATGCATTTCCCTGTATACATTTATTGTCTTATGAAAACATTTTCTCTGTGAATATTATTTCTTTACAAAATTGTATTGATAAGAAAATAATAATAATTCTTGATATTTTGAGGGTAACCTATAAAATTGACAGTTAACTAACTCCACAACCTAGCCCCCTCCCCCCCCCCTCGATAATATAAAACATAAATATTCATCATAGTTACATAATTTTGTTGGTATTTTGTTCTACGTTTACATGTATATCCCTTCTTAGGTCACATGATTTATTTTATGTAGTGATTGTAACGAAAAAAACAAACATAAAATTTCAACTTTAAACAATTTAGCATGAATTCATGTCAAATATGTATCTGTGTACATCATTGTATGTTTTTCATTCAATTTCTGTAGGCAACATACTGTTTGCTTAAAGTGACATCAATTTTTATTTTTTTTACATTATGGAGTGTTGACAGAATTAAATGCATGTTCTTTTGTGTGTGTGTGTGTGCATATATATGCAGTTGTATATCATTTTATTCCTTTCTTTTAATACAGACAATTTCCGTTTACTATGTTCTTCTATATAAGCATAATACAGTAACATTTGCTTTCTCTCTTGATAATATATTTATATCAAGTTGCATTTAATTACAATTTTATAATAAAGTGAATAGACGAGACTATTTACCTACTAACAAATTGCCTGAGTTAAGCATCAATGATGGAGTTTAGTGTCTAAGTGTCTATTTAAGATGGAAAAATGTTTCATTTAATGACGAGGAACATGTTTACTTTAAGAGGTATGGACTGCTGAATTTTTACCTTTCCATAAGATATGTGAACTAATACCTCTAGGTATCATCTCTTCATTGGTGTATATAATGCCTATGTAATGACACATGATGCAAGCTAATTATTATGTTGATTTAAATCGCCAAATGAGTACAGATATCAGTCTTAGCATCCGATATCACTACTCTTCAATGCTGCAAGTGATCTCCCATTAACTTCGTTTGGGTACAGAAATAAATAAGAAAGTTTGTCTACTCGGATCTCATCTGCACTGTTTCGAGGGCCGTTTACTTGATGGAGGTCTATGCTGGAGTTCGGTTCCGTTAATTGTGTTAACACAGTTGGTGTACTAATCTATACGGACCGTCAGAACGTGATCAGCACTATGGATTATAGTAACACGACATTGACTTCGACTCAGTTGTAGATTGATGTGTTCACTAAAATTTCATAAGTCCCAGAATGGAAAGCGAATTAAGTATTATTCTTTTCAGTTTTCGAAATGTTAGCAATTCTTGCATTAGGGAGTCGTTTCGACTACTCAAAACACTCTTTATACAAAATCGGAACTCTTATGCAATGAAACTCACTATTCAACCTTCTTTATCCAAAAAAGTACTCTGTTCACTTAACCTGGTAACATATTTCAAGTGTTGGAGCCATTTTTTGATTTATGGATAAAATATTTTAATGAAAAGTTAAAATATACTGACTTCGTTTATCAAGAGGGGGGGAGTTTGAAATTAATATTTTTCCCAATTTCCTTTAACACAACAATAAGGCGACGGAAGTAGACATAAATGGTTGCACAAAAACAGCATCACCATTTCTTTTATGTAATCACATCGTGTCTGTATATGACAACAATGCAATTAAGAAACAAAGTAAAGCGATTTGTAATGATAAACGAGAAAATTAATGTTAACAGAAATACATAGTGAACAGTGAAAATTCATTAAAGTACATATCATATAAATATCCCCATTGCTTTGTTGCTACCACACCTTACTTGACAATATCATGGATGCTGACTTCATTATAAGTATGTACGCAGTACATCTTTAAGGCAGGAATAGTACGGTTGTTTGTGAGGGGTATCATAGTTTAAAGTAGGCTTCTGAGACAAACGGAGTATAACTGGAAAATCGTTGAAAATCAAAAGGGTTTAGAGATGTTTCGTTCTGATTTAAGACTACTCAGTTGAAAATTAATTGTAAGGATGCTAAAATTCTAAATATCAACTTCAAATTAACTTAAATCATAATCATTACAGTCTAGACATGATCCATAACTACGAAGTGTATTGGAAGTTTGACTGTATAAAATAGTCTAATATAACTCAACAGCAAATATTTTCACTAGTTTAATGAAAGACAACATAGAAAAAACACATTTACAATCTTGGATAAATGTGCATCGTTTTAACGTGAATTCAAATGTCTCAGCTGCTTCTTTACAATCCGATATGCTTTAGTTTGACTTTTACAGACAAATAAGGTAGAATATATTTGGAAAAAGTTAATAGTTAAATACAGTTATTTTTAACATAGGATTGTACACCTCTTTATAACTATAAATATAGCTTGGGCGTTGCTTCATTTGTGCTTTTATGAGATAACCAGATTTCTTTCTAATAAAGTAATGTCGTGCAAATGCATTAATGCTTAATAAAAGGATAAAATAGAGAAGAAGTAATTGTTAGCCTTCATTAAAGCTCTACCATTTATCTCTATTACAGTAATGAAATTGATAAAAATCAGTAGTCGGTATATTGCTTAATAACATCGCAAATTCAACTGATTACAAATGTTTAACGAAGTAATTAGAGATGACGTGATCAAAAGTATTAATTAATGAGTGAATGACTCAATTTACTATCGGCTATAAAGATGGCTAAGGTAATTACAATGGTTATGCACATTACTTTTTGATGCGTAAATTTGACTTATTGAAACAAATACTGACGGCTTCAACTGTATGTAGTAAACGTATGCACAGGCCTTGTGGTAAGTCAATCGGGACATAATACATTAATTAGGAAGCATTTTAGATGTTTCTTTTATGTCCAGTGACAAAGCAGACATTTCTTAGTTGTCATCAGTAGTCACTTTTCGACCAAGTGATATGATGTTAGGGAATTCTGTAATAGACTTGTTTGACCATACACTCTATATAACTAGCTCCACAAGAGCAGTTGAGCTCAAAAATACATAACGATTAGGTAAGTGGAGGAAGTCTATCTTTATTTCCAATTACAATTAAACAACAATTATGGAATAGTAAATTCACCTTAACCAGAGATTTGTTAAGTAATCCACCAACTTCACTATTTATGAACTAAATTTTCGGAATCTTCTAGAAATTGCCATAATTTTCAGTTTTATATCCAATCGCAAAAGCCTTTAGGTTATTATTAGCTGTTTTAGAGTTTATTTTCAGGTTGGATTGTGACTGGAAAGTGGATTGCCTCAATATAGCGATAATTTACGTGTATTATTTTAAAGTTGGATTGTGACTATCAAGTGGAATCCAGGACGCGTGATTCGTCCTGTTTAGGATTCATTGGCTGGATGTACTTGCATCCCAATATTGATGTTCGCAGTGGGATTCGAACTCAGTCCGTTTCCTGTCAAACACCACTGCGTTAAGCACTAGGCTACTGTGTCCAGACAGGCACACTAGTGCAACGAGTGCATTGGTATTAGGATGAATATGCATATTCCCGTTGTTCTGCTATATACTGAAGCTGGTCAGTTTCTGTTGCTATATGTCTGGACTCAGTAGTCTGGTAGAGAACGCGGTGGCTTTTAAAACGAAACGGACTGAGTTCGAATTCCACTGTAAACATCAACATAAGGATGCAAGTACATCCAGCCGATGAATCCTAAACAGGACGAATCACGCGTCCTGGATTCCACTTGCTAATCACAATCCAACTTAAAATAATACTTGTAAATTATCGCTATATCGAGGCAATCTGCTCAGGATGCACATATAGCAACAGAGACTGACCAGCTTCAGTATATAACAAATCATTGGGAACATTTAAATTTATCCTAATGTTTTGGAGGTAATTTTGTCTCAAGTTAAATATCAAGAATTGGCTCTAGTTTGAATGCATGAGATTGAAAACGGGCTTTTTTTATTGCTCGCTACAAAGCTTGATGGTCCTCGATTCTGCCTCAATGAGGAAATCGGTGCTCACTGTCGATAAATCACATACTAGAACAATATGATTTCCCAGTGCATTGTGATTTTTAGTGATTGTCTATCTAATATCAGTTCGTAGATTGAAACTTCAAATCTTTAAGTTATTTTATATAATTCGTAAATTAAGTCAAACTACTATAAGCTTATTAATTTCATTTGTTGCCTATTTCGTTTTCATTGGAAACTAATCACTTTTTCAAGGTTATGTTAAGGATAGCTTTAATCCACTTCCATTTCGCTTTTTATCGATTTTACACTTCTTAACAATAAAATATCAATAAGTTCTTAATGATGAACAAGTCATTTGTGACTACGTTAGGAATATTTTCAATGCGAACAATAGATGCTACATGAAATCTGATTTGTCTGTGGAAAATGCATAATCTTACCAAACAAACTTCTATTCAACGACAATATATCATAGGCCTGTTAAATGTGAGAAATGCTAACATTATTATTCTACATTATCATAACATCATTTAGAACATTACAATATCCTAAAAATATAGTTAATTATTACTGTATAAATAAAAAGAGACAACATGAAAACCATGTCATGCACTTTCAAAGTACATTTAGTCTAACCAAAAAGCTGTGCTACACTACAACTGACTGTTAAGGGGAGATTAATATTCACTACATTATGTAGTAAATATTTTCTATCAGGCTTTCACCATAGTGTCCTATTACTTAAGTGTATTCACTTTATGTTAACTGTATTTAAGAATGTTAAATCTGTGGAAATAGATAACTATCTTTTATATAACTGTCAAATGTTCGTACTTTATCACTTATATCATTATTGACAAATATATGTTAAAATGAATTAGGATGTATAGTTTTAACAGAACTAACATATAGTAATGACGATCACCCCAATAATAGCTCGATTCAGCAAAGAATTCTAAAAATTCTAGTAAGAAGCTGTGCTGGCTGAAACTGAAATCCTATAGTCAGTGATACCAAAAAAGATAGTATTCAGTTTATGACTCGCATTAAAAGAAGGACGAAAAAACTGAGGGGGGTCTACATGTATGTACTTGCCATAAGACTTAAAAGTTACGTATTTGATTTAAGTGAGATTTTCAGTTGCCATAACTGAGTATTTCTAAGCAAAAACTATTTTGACTTTGTACAGTTGTCGTTAGTCTTTAGGTAATGTCAATTTTATCAATAAACTATCGTTTTAACAACAACAGCGTAGAATACCAATCTTTAATTCAGCGTTAAACAGCTTACATCATTCTGTCAAAATGTTTTGTGTAATTGAGTCATACATTTGCCATGAAGCCAGATGGTCATAGGTACAATCTATGGTTTGGTCATGAGCGCTTACTGCTGAAGGGTCCTGTACTTCCTGGTGATCAGTGTTTGTCTAATGTAGACCTATTCCTTATATCAAATGAAGTGAATCAAGTGAATTAAGGGTCTTTACTTACACCTTTGATGATATTAAAACATCAGTTAAACTTTAAAATTAAAGTCATGTAGTTGACAGAATTAGAAGCCTAATATTAGAAGATATGATATAATTAACCACTGAAATAATGGTTTGTTTTAATTATTTAGCCATTTTATTATTCCTCTAGCTTTTTAAAGACATCACGAATGTGATGGTTTTCATCATGATTAATCAGCGCACAAAACATTCAGAAGATAAATGTATGTGTATACTTGTGCAAAACCAAAATTTCATCTGAGGTTCTAATCCTATTAATTACTAGTTGGGATTGCATTTAATCAACTTTCTACTAAATTTTGTTATCAGTGATCATTTATTCATTATTTTCTTTATTTTGTGTAAAGTTTACGTAGCCATCGAAGATAAACGATCAGGTCTGATAAAAAATAGGGTAATTTTGATAACAACTGAAACGTCACTCACAGATTTTCTTAACCAAAAGTCTACTCAACATCAGGAGATATTATTTCATGTTACTTAGCTGACTAATCGTTTTTTTGAGGTCATATAATCGAGAGTTTGCTTTATTCATCAACTTCACTTCCATCTTGATTTTGTTTTTCATTATTCAGCTTCATTCAGTGAAGAGAAATGGTAAGAACTATAAGATATCTGCTATATGTTAGCACTCTCAAAGAATAAATAAACTCGTCTCAAAAAACCACTTTTCCAATGTTATCAATTATGTACGTTTATATTTATAAAGAATCTGAGTAGGATTCTGCTATACTACTGTTGTTATTATTCACATCCTCGTCTTTTATATTTTCTAAAATTTCAGCTGTTCAGAATATGTCAAAATTTTTGATAAATTGGAATCAAATGAACTGAATATTCATGATATACCCAGTTACGAACTCTGTGGAAGTTTCGACGAACTAGTTCAACATCATTACATTTCTAAAAAACATATTCTTATCATGGAAGCGCGCTTATCATCAACGACCGGATTATTGAATCTAAAATATAACGGGTTTTCTGGAAAATTTATATTTGAACCAAGAAGTAAGTTAAATCCATATAAGTGTTTCATCATTAGGATGAAGTTATTTCTTCCCGTTGATTTGTAATGGACTGAAACTGGTCAATCTCTGTTGCTATATTTGCATTGTGAGAGGATCGATATAACGATAAATCGCAAATATAGTTTAAGTTGGATCGTGACTGGCAAGTGGAATCCAAGATATGCATTTCACCCTATTTAGGACTTGTCAACTGGATGTATCTGACCAGGTTTAGTCGATAACAAATCAACAGGATAAAACAAACGCACCCAAATTACATATACATCCATTGTACAAGTGTGACTGTTAGGACTCAGTAGGTTTAGTGGTGAACGCAGTGGTGTTTGACTCGAAGCGGACTGAGTTTGAATCCCGGTGAGAACATCAACATAGAAATGCAGGTATATCTAGCCGACAAGTTCCAAACAGGACGAAACGAGCTTCCTGGATTCCGCTTGCCAGTCACAAACCAATTTATACAGTGTTTTATTCTATTTTTCCATCAACCATTGAGTTATTTTTTCATTATTTTTTCTAAGAATGTAGGAATACAGGCTCAACATTGTTAAACAAATGGTCATGTTTTTCACGTATAAAATCATCATATAACCTCTAACTAGTTAACTACTAAAGGAATTTTGAAAAATAAACTTTTGTTGGTAACGATGAATTTTCTATGAAACTATTCATGATTAAAATTGATTAGGGAAAATACCTTCAAAGTGAATTCGTTCTCACAGTATAAACTACAGAGTGAGGAGACAAAACCTCTTAAAAAAATTTAAAGTAGTCAGTCCATTTTGTAAATTTTAATAGTGTATTGCGAAGAAGGAGTTGATCTGAATAACGTGATACATTTACTCTTTGTAAAAGTAGCCTACAGTTGACTTGGGTAGTGTCACAATTTTCTATCTTTTTTAATTTATAATACCCTCTTTAAAATTCAATTATCACATTGTAGTGATTCGATATTTTGTTTAACCGTCTTTCATTAGTTTTCGATGTACAAATACTTTGATAATTGTATTTGTGACGTAAAGTTTAAAAAAAATGCAAACAGCAATATGGCATTTTTCAGTTCATATTCATCATGAAATGCTTCTCAAAAGTGAAATCACATAAATACATAGTGACTATTTATCATCTAACGTCTTCAGAACTTATGAAAGTAAAATGGGAATTAATAGCTTTCAGACTTTATAGATCAATTTTCTAATAAATCCCTTTGTATTTTTAGAGGGAAACTACAAGATCAATTACAAACAATTTAACAGATATTCAGATCATGCGTTTACATTACTTAGACCAGTACAAAAACACTGAAGATATCATCATCGGTTGACTGTTACAAACGTACTTTAGAAAGTGCTTAGAAACAATCAACAAAATAACTCCAGCTTCCTGTTAAGTACAATTTGAAACTCATCTGCAACTCGTATAATCTACCTTAATCAATAATATTTTTCAATTAGGTTCAATATACTCAATTTCGCCATCATGATTAGAAGCTTAGTTGCTTAGGTAAATATATCGTAATTGACATCCTACTATATGTATTCTGACAAAAATTCAACTGGCTATAAAAGTAAAATCTTGATTTGGGCTTAATGAATAAGCAGTTCAAACATTATAAAATTGTAGGAAAACAACTGCAGAGTAAACGGTTGAATGGTATCATTTCCGAAAGGGGCCTAGATTACCGTACAAAGCACTATTTCGCCTAATCATCTAGATAATAATTTGAATATTTTAGTTACTATTTAGAGAATAAATTACGAACAAATAACTTGTATAAAGTTCTCTGTGTAGATAATAACAGTAATAGACACACACACACACAGTAAGGAGAGTTATCACAAATTAGTATTGTAAATAGTCTAATTAAGTGAAATGCATAAAAACTTCAACATTTCACGGGACAGTTTGAATCGAGTTTTATCAATCAATCAATTAAAAGTCAAAATTAGCTAATCGAAATATGAATACGACTAATGAAACTACAATTGTAAAACTCTGTGTTAACGGTGAACATTTTCTTTAGAAAAAGGAAATGACCATAAGTGAAACTATCATTAAGAATCTCGTAGACAAAGGAAAACATGTTTACATAAAGTTCACATGTCACAAAAACATTTACGTGAACATATCCTGGTTATGATCACAAATGGTAATAGAATATCAAATTTATGAGAACATCCATAATCTGAGAATCAATCAGAACAAATGTATACCATAGAATAAATAGGTTAAAGAATTGATGTATTTTTGTAAACAGTTGAAACACTTGAAATATTTGGATAATTTTAAAAAATAAACATACATTAAATTGAAATGGTTTAGGGAGATTACCCTTTAGTCATTTTAAACAATTGAATTCGACAAAAAATTGATTTTAATAGTTTAATTAATGTAAAGTAGGGAGTGCTGAAACGCTCTATGCGCGTGTGAGTCCTAGTGAAGGATTCCTCAAATCGATAGTCATGACTAAATCGGGTGACAATGGCAAATCTAGATACAATATTTAAAATAGTCTAAAATAATTAATTCTAATAATCTAATTAGACGTTTAACAAAACTATACGATAAACTTTCTTAACTCACTTCAAACAACAATCTTATTACACAAACTTATTTCGACATTTACATATATGAAAATTGAAAGCAAACTGCTGGATAATTTGAATAAGAAACCAAAGATAATAGGAAATAACACTTCGGAATACAAAAATATAATCAGCATCTTACGACTTTATAATTTTCCAATGGATATTATTACAACTTTGCTAAAACAAAACGATTTATTACTATCTAATAGTAAATCAAATAAGTCATCATGGATTGGTACAGCCGTTCTACCTTACCGCCATGACACAACAGATGAATTGCAAAGAATCATGAAACAACATGGAATCCAAACATTCTACAAGACTACCAACATTATTCGAGGTGCACTAGTTAAAATAAAAGACACGATCCCTTTCACCTCTACACAGAATTGTGTCTACAGGCTAGGTTGTGTTTATTGTGATGCTTTGCATATTGGGGAGTCTTCCCGAGAAATCAAAACTCGTGCCAAAAAACATGAAAGCTAAACTAAACGACCTCTTAATAATCCTGTTGAACCTGAAAAATTGCAAATTAAATCAGCAATAACAGTACATGCAGCCTACCACAACCATAAAATCGATATTAAAAATATCCAAATTGTTCAGTAAGGTTTTTCCATTCATAAGGAAAGATGAATAGCTGAAGCACTTCACATTTTGTTAAATCCAACTGCACTTAACAAAAATCAAGGCCTTTCTACCTACCCAATATGAACTTTCTATTCAATCGACCACAATTAAAGTACATCAAATTTCTTTTCATTCACATGAACATACATACAATTTTATTCTCACATATTCACACATTTTCCTTTCACATCACACTAACACATGGATGCATACATGTCTCACTTCAAACCACCTTGACCCAAATGACTTGACATGATATAATCAAAACTCGCATTTTGATTGTACGAACTTGGTTTGATTCTGATTTGTTCCATTCTATTATTAAATCTTGTATTAATTCAATTCATTGATTCATTTCTCTGAAGAAGTGGCTTACACTAAGCCGCGAAACGTCAGAAATTTTAATTTCTACTCATTTTATAAACAACCTGTCCAATACTCAGTTTACTTGAAATTAGTTAGTTAAGAACAGCTTATGATTAAGTATTACACAGTTGGTTTCAGAGATAACATAAGATTATAATGAATGCATATGAATCAAGTAGCTTATCTTTCATGAAAAAGAAAAAGAAAACATGTTTATTAAATTATTCGCTTCTGCCTACATAGATAATTATTTGTCAAATAGAACATCAGATTAGGTTATATCTTCTTGTCACTTTATGCATAGTTGACATTTCAGTCAGTCGGATTACTTAACCGACTGCTTACAAATTAATTTCATCACTCACAAGAGTAATTACTCTGTAGTACTATATGACAACATAAGAAGATTGATATCAATAGAATAGGAAAATTCTAGTCTCGTAAAATAATCAACGCATCTATCTGTTTTGTATCACATTGATGATGATAATAATGATTGATGAGAAATTTCACAGAAGATTAATGCAAATTAATTTCAGTACTCTTATTTAATCTATTAGAATTCATGTGATACGAGAGAAAAGAAAAAAATACCCACAAATCCTTTTTCCGTATTAAGGCTACTGACCTCATATATTTCAGTAGAATGATGTCTACTTAAAGCATACTGTAAAACGTAAAAGATACTTTAAGTGGTACTTATCATAAAAAGTACTAAGAGCCAATAATTAATGAACATCTACTTCACTCTATCCTAGAATACTGTACTAGTGTGCATCAATGGATCGATGAAGATCCTGATTGGAAATGAAATTTTATGCAGACATAAAGGATTGATCTTAGAGGTTTTGTGGTGGTACGTTATATTATGGGAAAGAGTAACAGAAGACTGATCATTAGTGAGATGGAATATTGTTTCACAAATGTCGGAAAGTCTACATATAGGTTCAGTGCTATTTGGCACTTGGCAATAAGGCCTATCTTAAGCCATGAAAGAACTATTGTTCGCTGTCACATCTGATCACGGATCACCTAATTTCACAGTTTGTAACTATCACCACCTTGCCATTTGGCCCCCTTAATGAACAAAAGTATTTATATGAACTGACTGGAACATAGTGATCAATGTGATGTTTTTATAATCTTTTAAAGTGTATTAAATCGTATCCTATAGATTAAGTTGCAATGTGGTTAATAGCTCCGACATAATACTAGCAAAGTCATGTCAATTAAACTTTTCTTATCTGTTTATCTGTGGTCAGTGGACGTAATGGGTTCATTTCCCCAGACATCGAGCAGTAACCAGTACGTGTTGGTGATGACCGAGCATGCTACGCGTTGGGTAGAGGCTGTGGCGATTCCTGATCAACGAGGAAAGACGGTGACCGAAGCAGTGATGCGGCACATCGTGGCCGACCACGGCGTCCCGAGAATGATATTGACCGACCAGGGTCCATGTTTCGAGAGCGAGGAGTTCACATCTCGCCTTGGGCAGTTAGGTATCAAAAGAGTCAGAACAACATCGTATCATCCTCAGACCAACGGACTAACTGAACGGAATAATCACACTCTAAAAGAGTGGTTGGCAGCAAAGGGGGGTAACTGGGAGACGGAATTACCGATGATATTATTAGCACATCGAGCCTCGAATCAAGGAACAACAAAGAAGTCGTCATTTCAGCTGATGTACGGAAGGATACCACGACTTCCAGGCAGCAACATCGCCTGGCCTCAGCCACAAAAGTGGAATGATAGGAAATGGAAGGAAGAGCGGAAACAAGCGGTGGAAAACATACAACGGAAACAGGAAATGGATGTTAAACGATCAGAACAGCATCGGGGGAATCAGCTGAGACACTTTTCAGTAGGAGATCTGGTGAAGTGTAGAGGACGGAGGAGCATAACGGATAGTGGACTAGGCTCGAAGAAAGTACTCCCCAAATGGGAGGGCCCGTATGCAGTCATCGCTCGGCGTGGACCGGTATACACCATCAAGAAGGACAACAAAGAGAAGCGTGTAAACATAAGTCAATTGCAAAGATGGATATGTTGGAATGATGTGGCGAATACGCAGAAACAACCAGCAACCACAGAGGCACGAAGGTCGGCGCGCATACGAGCACAGCAGTTAAATGGTGGGGCGAGTGTGGTGGATACTACTTATAAGTCATCAATAAGTAGTAGGTAGCAGAGCGTCAAAGAAATCGGGAAGAATCAGTAAACAGCAGACGAGACGAGTTGCGAGAGGGCAAGAGGTGAAGCATGATCGAAATACAGAGGACAATCGAGAGCAACCAAGAGAAGCAGGCTGATAAACGATACAGTCCAGACAACGCGGAGGATGTGCAAATTGATGCTTGGAAGTAATGTATGTAATATTTTATGACCTACTCTGTTTTCGCCTATTAAACAATGCTAACTACATTGTCCGTTTCACAATATGAATACACTAAGCATTATTTAATTTTACTTCTACCTGAAAAGATTACGAATCGTATAGATAACAATGAATTAACAGACAATACCAAACATATTTTCCATAGCTTTTTAAGTTTTCCAATTTATCCATACCTCCTACCAAATTAATATCATTCAAGAATTCTATGATGGAGATTATAATAAAACGTATCACAACTAAAAGAAATTGTATAATGCATAGAAATTAATTGTATCTAAGCAGCACAATAAATTCATTATATACAAACTAGATTGATAAATAATCATATAGTCAGAGTTAAATGTTTAAGTGGAATATTCGAGAAAATTAGTAATGACTAGAAAACATGTATACTAACAAGCCAAGTTAATATGGATTCTCATTTACACTTTACATAAATAGTTATATAGAGTACATTTATCTTAAGAAATAAAATCGACAGGCATTTATTAGATTGTGAACATTTTTTGAAGTATTCATAACTATTAACAATCAACTAATGTTGTATTTTGCTTAAGTAATCAATTATCTTCAATCTGATTTTTGTACACATAAGTCATTGCTCTCAAGATGAATATGATTTTTACTTCTTATACAGGATCAATCTTTTGAACTCAAATTAATTTGATTCATGTATACATTTCATAGATTATTTTTAGTCATTTATTGTAATGTTAATAAATTGTTCCTTTCGAACCAATCAACTATTTCATCAACCATCTACAGTATGTAAATAATTTTTAATCGTGTAAATAAGCATCAAACATTAATGAAATAAATTTTTTTTTACTCTACTTATTAACAAATTTATTCTCATCTCAGACACATTCCCAAACTACATGGAATAATGTTTGTCACGTTATCGATTAGACTTATATCATTTTTTGCTACGTTAGTTTGTTATCAATTGAAAATAAGCCTAAATCTACAGAGAATTCATTATATTCTGTAAATCTTCCTTGCCATTTTTTCTTTATCTCGCATCTTATATGAACTCTACATTCTGTGTACTGTACTGTGTAATTCTGTAATTGTAATGCTAAATGCTTTAATGTTAATTTTCCAACAAACATTCATGTGCTTGATTATAGAACATTTACATTAATTAACACTGATATCTCTTATAATCCTATTGTTTTACTGTTGATAAGAACTATTCCATTATGATGATATGAAGTATGTTAAGATTTCTTACTTTTTCGACTACTTAGTACTATTAATAGATAGTTGTTAAACAGCTAATGAGAAACCTAGAAATATACTGAATTCATACTCTACTGTTATGGTTATTGTTTATGCATTTTTTAAAATTCATAAATGGGTATAAGTGTATAAGACCTTGTTGTTCTTGTGTCGTTCAAATTCATAAAAACATTCCAAGGTATGTTATTTTATTTAACTGAAAGAGATTAATCGCCCATCAATTGATATTAATATGAAAACTCGATAGAAAATCAGTGAACATTATTTGAAAGAACTGAATTACTAAAGTGAATGATGCCTCAATCTTTGATGTTGATCGTTATGTTTGTTAATAAGGACATCGATTGGTTATACTTAATAATTAATAGGAGCCTGTTGTTCATTATGAAACTCACACATGGTGATTCACTTTATGAAATTTACACAGATTTCCAGTAGGATATGACTGTATTAGATCCCAACACTTAAAGTTATTGTTCAGTGAGGTCAAAAATTGTTAACCTTAAATTTTGATTCATTTGTTTACTGCACGAAAAATTATTCTGGTGGGTCTCAACAAATATATAACTTTTCTTAAGAGAATTACGTGAAATTCTTTAGAAAACAAGGCTACAAGGCGTCCAAAACACTGACCGGTAGTTTTAAAATCTTGGTCTCCGTTCTCCTTTAAACCGATTAATTACAGCATATAAATATATTGAATCAGTGTATGCCAACTTTTAACATTGAAATCAACAGACATTACAACATGATGAGTTATTCAGTTTTCACTATGGCACATCAAGTTAATTAATGCAGTATCAGTTCTCCTGCTTATGATAATAAGAAATTCAAACAGTTGAAACTATCCAAAATTTGTGTTCAATAGTAACAAATTTTGCATGTCAGACATTCCGGTGATTACAAAAATAATGCTCATTAAGTTGAACTAAATGACTCTTATATATAATGTATGAAAGATAAGTGTCTAGTTACAGCAAGACATTTTGTAGGTATGGTGAATTTAATTTGAGTGAATCAAGAACTATGACATTAGAAGAATACGTTGAATTCAATGCATTTCATTGCATTCTCATCAGCCATATGCAACCAACTGATTTTAGATAGTTCAAATTATTAACGTGCATGAACAAAAATTGAATTGACTGTTATTCAACAATAGATTGTTTGTAAATTGAAGGTATGGAGTTGGATTTAAAGTATTTATAAATAAGTTAGATGATTGTTCTAGCAAGTTAATTGCCCACTAATAACAACCATTTATTGTGCATATAATAAAATTAGTTCAAAGAGTCTATTAGGAATAATATTTCTTGAGAATTGAGGAAAACATTCGTTCACATAAATTTATTGTAAATATATAAAGACAAATAACAAAACAGAATTATACAAATAGTCTTCATTGACATGCGGTCATGTAAAATTGTTATATCATCTACATAACATTTCAAAATCTCATAATTTGAAACACATTGGAAACTGTAAAAAGTGTAATATGCTTGAAAGTAACTATCCAATTAAGTACTGCATATTGATTAATATCAGGTCATCTACTCTCTTAAATGATGAACAACTTTCATTGAAAAAATTATGATCACTTGACATTATGGTATATTTGGTTAATTGTCAATAAGTTGGAGGTAGTTAAGAGAAAATCGAAAACCTGGAATTCATGTCATTTTAATATCAATGTTTACTTATAATTCTCATTGAATAGATGTTTCCTGTGAGATTCAGAGGCGTATCATATGGAGTTAGAGTTATGAACACTATCATCTATATATTCGAGCTGAAACTTGCGTCATATAACCTTGAGAAAATTTCACCGATTGATCAGTATCAACTTGTTTGGCCTAACGGCAGGTTATCAGCAGATCTTTAAATGCCATTTTGGCTAAAGTGAATTCCTGGAGTCTAGGACATGTGATTTATATCAAAATTATGGATACAATTAGCTAACTTATGCTAATACTTGCTGAATACTGGCTGAACACTATGTAAGTATATAAGTAATAAGAATAAACTCTTAATTAGTCCAGTAGTTGCCTAATAAAGTAAAATTCAACAAGTGAACTGAATTCTAATTTTACGCATTTAATCATTAATCTTCTGTTAATTTCTTTTTCTTGTCATTTCCATTAACAGATCGGTATACAAATGATGGTCAGCATGTAATCGGAACAACATGTGATCAATTAATAAAAAGTCCAACTTATGAAGAAAAATCCATAACAACTATGACACCTAATCGATCAACAGGAAAGTTAAAATATGGTTATTTTTTCAGTCCAAGATATCCACAAAATTATCCACCTAATATCATGTGTAATATTTATTTAATTGGTCAATCGTATGAACGTGTAGTTATTAATTTTTTAGATGTAGAGCTGAAAAGTATAGAAAACAGGTAGGAAATTTGTAAGTTTCACTGTTATTTTTCGAAATTAACAAACTTTTAAATGTGAACATCTGCTTCACTGTAGTTTGTAGATTATTTACATACTCCTCATCGACCCATTATGTAGTTAAACTAGCGAAGTTCAAGTTACATGGCTAACAGGATATTTATAGACCACTGGAAAAGAACCAAACGATTAAATGTCACCAGTAGAAACATATGTTCCAGTTGATTTTCGGAATTTATTTGCATATTCACCTTTCGCATAGTATAGTTCTAGGCTAACTCCATCAAGTCTGATTGCTAGTACGTTGTCAGTAAAAGTTATTATGATTTGCAGTACAATTCATCAATCGTGCAAGGTCTGCAGTGCCTAACCTACCAAACTACGTAATGACTGATTGACATAGCACAATATGGGGTCAGTGTTTTCGAATGAATTAGTTGGAATGTGCCTAACACCCCCCCTCTCCAAGAGAAACGAAAGTAGTTACTTTGGGATTAGAAGTGAAAGAGTTCGCATCAGAATGAGTCATAGTTTAATGATTTATGTGTCGAAATTCAGTCGTTTGTGGATTGAGTGGGTGACCATTAATTGCCATCATGCATATATGTTTCATGTTACTTCTAATAGCTGAACTTGGAACATGTCCTCTAAGTTTATATGAACAGTTATGAACATTTGATCTCATTTATGTCTAGGGTGACAGTGATGACATAAACGTGAATTAACTTTGCATTTTATAGTGAAATGCCTAAATTTCGGCTTTGAAATACATGACATATAAATAGAACTCACTCTCAAGATCAAATGTTTAAAGTATAATGCTCAGCCTAATGGCAGTCTAGCTGAAGTGATGAAAATGTATTAGTAATCATAGTGATTACTCAGAAAGTTTTGAAAGTACTTTAAACAACCAAGTTCTTTGTAAGGTTATAAGAGGTGCCAATGTTTACTAAATCATAACTTCTTTTCCTGTTTAGGGGGAAGGACTTTTGAGGACTGGTGGGTACATAAGTCATTGAAAGGTCAGGAGTTATGACAATGATATAAACTAAAATTAGATAGAATGACCTCCACAAACTCCCTCCTGGTAACATAACATTTATTGATCTGCGTTTAAAGTCACTAGCTTTCTTTAAGACATGTCAACAATTTACCTATCTGTTTTTTTTGTTCTTCACTTTAAAGTAGTGATAAACTTCCGCCTATCGGTGACCATCTACAAATATATGAAGCCAAACAAACAATATCACCTCCTACGATCACAAGCGATTCAATCTCCTATTCATCATCATTATCATCACCATCAACAACATTAAATTCATTTTATCACAACCAAAATATACAGTTTCTTCAATCAACTGAAATTATTCAATACATATATGGTCAAATAACAAAAGATGTGCAAATTATTTCTAAAGGTCCACATATGCTGATCACATTTATTAGTGATAATGATGGAAAACAATCACGTGGTTTTGAAGCTAAATATCGTTTTGTCCATAAGAATCAAGTGAGACCAACAATTAAAAATAACCACCTCCACACTAACAATAATAACGGTGAGGAAATAAGTAAACTATCTAATAATGGTGAATTATTACTTCGTAAAAATCCTGTTGGTGGTGATACTTCAAGAACGTTGAATGTTGTTTCATTTGATGTAGGTAAGTATTTTTTCTAGCTGTTTGATAGTACTATACAAGCAATCTCTGTTTTTCACCTGCCTTGTTTTTAAATCAAACCTGAACGCAAGCAGGCTCTCGGTGAGCTATCAAAGTCTCATCTGCATACAGTATTTAATGAGTCGAATAAAGTTCAAGTGATTCTCTTAAGTAGTTTATGGTAATTTGCTCAACTTGAGGATATTTTTCACCAAGGATTGACACGAGGGAGTGAACTACAGAACACATTAGCCTACGTTCTCTCACAAGTATGATATTTATTAATTGTTATTTTACCATCTCAGGAGTAAAACAGATACCAAAAACCATACTGATGGACTATCATGAAATATATTATAAGGGAACAAAATTAAAGGTACTAAACATTTAGGATATATAATCTGCCATAAAAAATATTCACTAGACGAATAACTAATGTATCAGACTCAAGCGGCTTGTTTAACATACGAACTACTCGCCGTTTTAATATAACAACGGAGAATATTTTTGGTGACTTCTGAACTGTTGATAATGGTTAATGAAAATTCTAAATTGGATAATAAATTACTCTCAAGAACGATCGTTTCCCAGTGTTATCAATAATATCCATCTCACCCTCACAATCATTGGATTCCATAATAACTACAACTTCTTCATAGAACTGACTAAAAATCAGATCGTAGGTATTGTGAACAATTTAGGAATTGAACTAGCTTCATGATATTTATCCTTTTATTTTAAGAAAGGATTACCAAGTTTTATTTGTTTCTCCCTGAATTATGATTATTCCAGTAATATATATATATATTTCATCCACCTGTAGATGAAAAGGACTAGTTAGTTAACTCATAGCAGCATAGATTTAGGTTTTTACTATTAGGAAGATGAAAACCGCTAAAAAACCCTGGACTTACGTTTTGTATTAGTTAACACATGTTAACAAGAAATATCTGTAATTCCAAATTTAACCACTTTCCTTATCGTATTCCAGCCCAGTTCACTTAATATCATAGACAAAGACGATCCGCGAATGTCATTTATATCCCATTCAACTTATTGTATGACTAACATCATAGTTTTACTAACATGTTATTGATAAGTACTCTCTACCATGTTGATCAGCTAAATGAATCATAACTGTTAATTTACTTAATTTGTTAATAACTCATCTTAGTTAACTCTAGATTTAGTTAACTGTTGTAGGATTGAATAAGCAACATTGACAGTAGTAGAATCATCACTAGTCACTGAAGTGAAAAATCCTTTATCTTTGAGTTTGATTTATACTGCTAAACAGTGGCGAAACTTCATTTTAAAAATTATTCTGTCGTTGAATAGACTGATTAAGTGCATAAAGTAGTGTTTTTTCCTAAGTAGTAATTCTTCGCCATCACAGCTAAGGCTTCTTGTTATGAGTTTTATCAGTCCGGTGAGATATAAAGTTCTGAAAAGAATTTACATATGTTAACGATTTATAAAAGATATTGGTTACGATTAAAATATTAAATGGGCTTGGTAACATCAAACACTGACCGACTGCTAGTAATACAAAAAGTCTACGTCTATAAATGCCCTTTAAAAACATGAACAAACTAACCCACCAGTTACTATGAAACCTGATCACTTTAAACCCCTACTTTTAATCTTTTACATAATATACCTTTTTCATAGCGACGTCCACTTAGAAATGAAGTAGGTGTCAATGTGAATATTTAGTACAATCATGTTAAGAATGCTTTATGTTAACTTTGAGCCTTTCTCGGACACGTAATTTAAAAAAACCCTTCTGCATTAACCGTCACAACCTAATTTTCGTTAGCATATTTTTATGAAACCAGGTAGCTTTCTCTAGTCCTAACTAATACCATCTTCAATCAGTGTTCTTGATAAGAAGCTGTGGAAACTAATATATTTTGTAGTTTAGAAGGGAACAAAGGTTAGTTCGTAAACTAAGAAGAATCGACAATTATTTCTTTCTCATATGGAACTCTTTAGCAGTCCTATAAATCGAAACAATAAGGTTCATGTCTGGTGGAGTTTAGAGTGCTAGTTATAAATTGCTGAGTTGGAAAATGTCATACTTTTTAATAATTGATAACATATTTTTAGCTAACAAATACTATCTGTAGGAATCGTTTACCGAAAGAACCAAGATATTCAAACGGAAACTTTATTAAATGAATATTATTTAACATGCTACATACAAATTACATTTCATATGCAAATGTACCAAATTAGTTTTCCACTCAAGGCATCCAGTGTTTGTCAACAGCCTTGTCATTACGTAACGCTCAATTTATGCATGTATATTTCAGCTAGTGAAGAAAGTTTATCGGTTCAACATCGTAAAACGATTCAGTGGAATAAAGATTCCAGAAGTGGGTTAATATATTCACCAGACTATCCAAAAGCATATCCACCAAATCAAGTAAATGAGTATGTCTTAATGGCTCCACCAAAAGGACGTGTCCAAATCACAGTTGGAACGTTCCAGTTAGACAAACAGAAGACATCCAGGTAAGAGTAAATTGAAAACAACATCAGTTGCTTTTCGACAAAACATTTTCAATCTAAATGGTCGACTGTATTAGGTAAATAAATATAGTCATTTTACAAATTTTGCCGAAAGCAGTAAAATGCTCAGAATTACCGATAATCAACCATTAGTATATGAAATTTCCATAAATCAGTATGTTATTCGTTGGCATTGCTGAAATGATTAAGCGACAAACTTATTACAAATCTTTAAAACTATTTTCTGGGAGCTCTTAAAGTTACATAAAGTCTTATAAACTTGCAAATAATATTTATCCTTCATACATCAATTAATATTTCATATTATCAACTTTTGGCTTTATATGGGCATCAGTTGTCGAAGATCGCATATATCTAAAGGTTGGCAAAGAATTAAGCACTCAGTATTATACTGTAGTACACTGACCAGATCTATAAGGTCATAGTATATTTCTCCATCTTATGTTTCAGTTATTCCTATTTGTGTGATATAACAGTTATTTATCGAAGTAATCCTGTAAAGTTTACCATTCTCGTTAGTGAGTCAGGGTATGTATAAGATTTCGTTGTATAAGCTCATGAAAAGGAAATTATACAGCGTTTCTAAAATATATGTGAGAATGTCGAAACCACTACGAAGTCTTCTGAGTTTAAAATTTTATACGTTGCATGGTAAGATAATTCAAAATAAGTGTCTTCCTTTACTCTGCCTAGTGATGTATATGATTGTAGAGGAGGTGCGACCTGACACAAAGTAAGTGGTAACAGTTTATAAACCGGTTTAAAGTTAGATAATGTGGTTGCACAAAATAGAGATATACGTCATAATTGTCCAACGTAGGATAACATCTGCCGTCTTGATAACACTATACATTGCCAAGTTAATTAACTTTACAAATGAGTATAAACCATATAATGGTACATGGATGATTTCATCACATTTCAATTAGTCTGACAGTCAACATAAGTGGTTATTTACATGACGAGTTATCCAGTTGAGGATGACATCATGTAATGAATTCAAGTTTAAATCACTATAAAGGTTTTCCTTTTTCCTTTATTGCTTCTAAAATAAAATCTGAAATAATAAGCTGACTCAACGAACGACTGTTTATTTTGTAGATTCATTATTTCGACTGACACAATAATAAACTAAAATACATTCATACTTGTGTATTCGACTTTATTATTATTCCTACTGTTGCATTATGTCAACATTTCTCTTCTTTCTTTCTATTTTGACATGATTTCCTTACTACGTTACTTCAACCTGAAGAAATTCAGTTACTGCAAAACTTTATCATCCTTCTATTGATGATAAAATATAAATAGTTAAGCATTAGATTCTAATAAAAAAAACAGTATCAATTTATAGAAAATGTACATTTTTAAATAAATTTTTATGAAAAAAAAAAAGAAAAATTACTGATTTACCGACAGTGAAATAATCAGTGAATCACCACACAAGATTTTTTTTTCTCTTTACGTAAGAACTAATGCAAAAACTTTAAACTCATTGATTTCTGTTAAAAATACTTAGCAAATAGATAGTAAGAAATACTTCTTCTCATTTAACTCTTCAACATAGATCCACACTGTTATCATCTACATTTTATCATAATGATGAAATCAATGCTAATCAAATGATGACATAATAATGTGAAATGGATTTATGAGAGTAATCACATTTGATTAACAAATGGATAGATAGGATAATTACAACAATAACAGATTTGTTCAGTAATACAAACGTTAGCAAAATTAGAAATTCTCAGCATTATTTGTGTACAATTATACATTTAGAAAACATTGATTAATGCATAAAGCGTTTCTTATTCAATGTTAACATCTCATCTGGAGTTACAACGTTTTTAACTATTTCACCTACTGTCACCATTTTTTCCACGTATGATATGAATTCATGAATTTAAGTAAATTCCTCGCTGGCATAAGGCGACAATGTAAGAAAATATGTCAACACTTGGAAAGTTTCCATATGAGTCATTAAAGTTTTCTTCAAATTTTTCAATAAGTCAAAAGAAACATTAAAAATGTTTTTGATAGACGAGATTCTTTGAAAATTTCGGGTGAAGGTTGATTATGGTCTTTTTATTGTGAATAATTAGTTGGCAGATTCCGCACTAATCTATTCGAATACCTAAAGTATCAAGAATATTAGAAATACTATAATAATCTATATTGAGTGATCAATTTATAGTGATATTTCTGATGTTTTTTTAAAACACTTTATAGTGCTGAACAAATTCTATCGCTCTAGTTGTAGTGTGGTCTCTCACCACCATGTATTATTTAGTAATGGAAGACTTTTAGGACAAAGTACACAACATTATTTAAATCCATGATCAGCAAAAGTATACGTCTCAGTTTGAGTAAGAGCCAGTTGCGGCTATGATAGCTAATGTTCTGTCCTAACACACTGAAGGAAAATAATAATCTTGCTAAGACTAAAGTAAACGAAAATATCAGCACGTGGCCTTTATCTTATCACAAAACAGTTGGCCCGATACCAGCTACCCCTAACAGAATACAGTAAAATCACATGAGCTTGACTTACCGGCCCAAAGACATTTTTCAATATATTTCAAACACTTTATATATATGCATAACCAGACGAAGTAATAGACGTGTTGGATTAAAATATCAATATACAACGGTGATATTTAGAACATGAAAACGGAGTAAATGTCTACCAATAGTTGGTTAAAATTTATAATTGGAAAATGTTATGATAACAGTTTATGGTTTAAATAGAAGCTGGAAACTATGGCCGTATGAAATGATAACAATAAAATAGGAAGTATTTAAGTTAGATTGTGACTGACAAGCGGAATCTAGAACAAGCGTTTCATTTTACCTGAGACTCAACAGTTAGATGCACCTGGATAATAATGTTGATGTTCATACCGGGATCCGATCTCAGTCTGTTCAGTGCCAAACGCCACCGCGTTCACAAGGAAACTACTGATTCCATACCGTCACACTTGTGCAACGTGCACATATGTAATTAGGATGTATTCGTATCTTCCGGCTGATTTGTTATGGACTAATGCTCAGGATGCACATATAGCAGCAGAAAGTGACGAGCTTCAGTCCATAACAAATCAAAGGAAAAATGCAAGTTTATCCTAATTAGAATAGTAAATGGCTATTGCGATCCGTGTACATACATAAAGCTTTGTCAATGGCTTTTAAAGCTCCTCTTGACGATATGAATTTCTTCAGAGATACCCTGCTGGCCAGATCCAATGAGCACGAAACCTAGGTCCAGGGTTTCCTATCTAATAGGTAGAGGTAGAACGACAGTAATTGGAGCAGAAAGAAGAAAAAAATAGTTTAGTAGGTTTTCCATAATATTCCTCAGAATTGAATGTACTAAAATAATGGAGCCACATTTTGTTGCACCACAGGAGTTAACTTTTTAAAGCAGATGTTAGTAACTCCAACCGTATTCCATGGCAAAATTCGACATCAGTTAAAAGGGAAAAAATTGGAAAACAAAACTAGATTATAAATCGCTCACTTGAAATAATCAATTCGTTAAAAAAACCAACTAAATAAAGACTAGACTAAAAAGTACCCTTATTTAACTAATTACGTAGTTTTTCTGTTAATTTGGAAACTATCATATCGATGCCAAAATATTTCCACCTACCTTGAGACTGCCTGTTTTTTATATTGACAACTGTCGATTATTCCAATTATATTTTGTCATTGAGTTCTGAAAATTGTCGTTATCGACATTAGCTGACAACTTTAACTTTTTTTTCACTAATCAATTTTCAATCAAGCTGTAAGTCACATGTTGGTGACAGAATAGAAATATATTCAAATGCGAATCGAAATATTCATCCATGGATTATATTATGCGGTGTACAAATTTCCCCAGAGTATAAATTTATTGAATCTTTAACGGATTATCTTCTTCTACGATTTATATCGGATAGTATGGTTTCAAATACAGAGAAAGGTTTTCAATTGTATTATACATTTGTAAATGATAATATTAGCGATTCTTTTATAGATACAGTTGCTAAAATAAAGACGAATGCTACTGACAAAAATCTACGCAGTCATTATAATCACCAGGAATCAATACAACTAGAATCTAACCTACTAGATGAACACGTATATCAATCTCGGCAGCGTTCCAATAGTATTGTTGTTAGTCCCGTCGCACTCGGAGGAAATCAACCGATCGTCGGTAATATGCAAGGCAACGAAGTGTTATTTTCTTCAAAAAAATTGTCTCAGTTTATTCATGGAAACAGTGAACTAAATACGTTGAATAGAAAACAGCGTAAGCATTCATTTGTTTACATCTGATTTCCTATTGATAAGGTTGAATAAACTTGATACTATAAGACTATATTGTATGAATTCTGTTTAGTTAAAAATAGATTCAGTTTACAGTAAGTAACATAGGTTGGAAATAAAAGTGAATACGAATGATAGTGTGATCATCATAAGGTTAGCATTTAACCTTTAAAATTAAACAGTTATTGAAAAAAAAAATTACACATTAAAATAACCTTATACAATGTGTAAGTTGGATTATGACTGGCAAATGAAATTCAGGATTCGCTTTTCGATGTACTTGGGACTCGTCGGCTGAATGTATCTGCATCCCACTGTTGATGTTCACAATGGGATGCACATATAGCAACAAAGACTTACCAACTTCAGTCTATAACAAATCAATGGAAATATAAAAATTCATGCTAATACTCATGCATTGTGGTTTACAAACATGGGAAACTCAAAATTTTTAAAGAATGATGAGGCTACATTTGATGGAAATAGTAGTCATTAAAATAAATAAATATTAAAAGAAGTATTGAGAAAAAAGTTAATTCATTAGTAGAGTGTCAATATCACTATTCTTATGGTTAAACCATAATACTCTACAGAAACTGAGTAACTCCTAAATGACTTTCTAATAGTAAAGCTAATTTGGGATCAGATACAAACCAAGTATTGTGAATGGACAATTTTTAAGCGAAAATATTTGGAAGGTATTTAAAATTTTCATATTATCAATATACTTTAGACTGTATTTTTAATAGTCACTTACCTTTCAGAACTTTTATATCAATGCAAAATATCTACATCTACGATCAAACCTCGCGTTATGAATCTGATCTCCACTATATGGGTCTACTAAATATCCTTAATGCATATTAACACCATTTCGGTATGATAATACACATCATCTGTATGCTCTGTAGCTGTCAGTATCCACGGTGATGCATGGATGATGATATGTTTTGATAATATAAAAAAATAGACATCTTACAGTTGTCTGCTATCTGAAGATATCCCTTCTGATAGTTTCTATCACAGAAACGTACTACAGTTAGACTAAAGTAATTTACGAAATCTACTGTGAGCCTTCTTACTCTATCATATTTCCCCTCCAGAGACATTCAGTTAGTGTTTCAATTAAAATTCCTCGTCAGTCGATCCTTTATGAGCCGTCTCTTAACATCAGGTATAGTCTAACAGTCTACATGGATATAACTTTATAGTATAGATCTCGACGCTGATTACTTGAATTAACCCTATAGTAACCGTGGTGAGTTTACTGTTAACCACCATCGTCTTCTAATCAAAGATAAGTCAACAATGAGTTGCTTTTAAATACATGTGTAAAGTTAGATAAACCCTGATGGTAAAAAGGTTTTTAGTTCAAATTTAATTTTTATGGAAATGAAGCTTGTAACTTAGTGTTTATCCTCCACCAAGTACTAATCATACTCGTTATTATTATAATTTAATTGTGACATAACTTTTGAGTACGATTCTCAGAAAAGATTACATACCCATCTTACAATGCTTCCTTTTATACTATAAATCTACAGGTAAATGTGAATTTGTAAATGAAACGAAAAGCATCACTTTTATTCTAACTGATATAATAAACAGGTTTAATGTATGATATAGTGTCTAGTTAGTCTCTACAAATTAACTAACTAAGCCAAGATTCATCTCAAAATGACACTTTGTTCTCACGTGTGCAATCTCTTAATTTTCGTCATTTATTTCTATATCTGAAGTCGAAACGCTAAAATGTAATCTGTACATTCTGATTGAGATTATCATATTCAGGATAAATTTATAACTTTTCCCACCTTGAACTTATTTTATTTTTCATAGAAAAATGTTCCTATGTAATTGAAGATAATCATCAACAAAAGTTCTTAACTTTTCAAAGTCTTAATTTAAAAGAGACTATATTAAAACACTACGATTCACTTCATCAATCAAAAACTAATCATGATTCTATATTGTGCAAATGGATTCTGATTGGTAGACCATATAAACGTGTTCAAGTTCGTTTAGTTTCTAAAACATTTCTCTCCAACAACACTAATGGTTACGGTAGAAAGAAACACTATGAAAGTTTTCCAACTTTTTCTAATCAATATGTATCATCTAATCAATCAATTTCAATGAATCACCATAACGTGAATACAATAACGTCGTCAATGTACAATGGACCGAAAATCGGGTACTTGTAGATTTATGATTTTTATTGATGTTACAAAAAACTACTCACTTATATTTTATTGTTATATCCTTGATCGAATAATAAATATTTGACAGTAGCTTAAAGTGTAATCATGTGAGTCAATTTTTAGGTAAGACATGACAAAACATACTCATCTTCACATTCAATACTTCGGTATGATGGTGAGTTGTAAGTATTGACGGGAATTTTAAATGGTCTTTGTTATATAGGCTATATGATTAAAGTACTGATGATTTAATTCCCATCCCAGACAATAGTGTCACTACGTACAAAGAAAATAAATAAATTGATCGCTATCAATTCACTATAATAGATTACCAGTATGTTTTGATGACACCCAATTGATGTAGTATCGTAAATATTTATGAAGTCACTGTGTATATGTTTTGATTGTCTTGGGCTGTAATTATCACCATGTTTATTACTTTTCTTATTCTTTAGTAAATTTACTGGCCTATTAGACACAATCTACTAACAAATGAGAAAAATGACAAATAACTACAACGTTATGAGTTAGATCACAGTTTATTTAATATATTCTTAATCATATTAATGTTAAGTGTTTCTATGCGCTGAATTGAGTGAAGTAATCCTGAGGAGTTAATGCTGAAAAACGCTAATACTCCACTTCTTTTTAAAGTATGTGCAAATAATATCCATAAAGTTAGCAAAAGCTTCAGCATTAACCCTTTCTGCTAAAAGAACAAAACACATTCAAAATAACAGTAAACTGAGCATATTTAGCAGTAAAATGACAATTATTGACACTATTAATTAAATTCAGCGTATAAATATCTTTTAATATTTAAAATGAATTTCCTGAAGAAGTACACATCACCACGCCGTATAGAAATTTAAACTTTTTAATTCCAGCCGCAGGAATGTCAATAAGTATAACATCATATTTATTATCTTCTATATAACCAGCTCCAAATGCATTTGAAACTTATCACTGATTTCCAACGAAAGTTAATAGAAAATAATAATTATTGACCAAAACACTGAAGAAACCGATATTCTTCTTGCTTATATCTACAATTTCATGTAACTCGGAAAATATATAACAAATAGTACTAGGGGCCTGATATTGACCATACCTTTCGTGTTTCTGATACGTTAGTTTTTATTAATCGTGGTCTCTTAGTAGTGACTTATGATATCATTTCTAAGTCATATATTGATTAGGTAAGAAATTATAAATATTGTGAACTAAATGAGGTTAAAATTATGTACTAAATAATTACGACATCAAGTTCGTTTTATTAATGAAAGAAGAGATCATGACGTAATCGAGTAAAAGATGTGCTAATTGATATGTTTACAAATAGACTAGGTGATTAAAGTCGGCATTAATTTCTAAAATTATTAATCATGATAATGGTGATGATAATAAAAGTTTATTATGATGTAAAAAACTAATTACTTGTAGTCACAGCTTGAAAGGAGGTAGGTCATATTCCATAGTGAATAATATAAGGGAAGAATAAACATTGAAAACGCTATGATGGAAAAGTAAAAGTTGTAATGAAAAATGAGAAACATTAACAAAGTTGAACATAACAAATAAAATGAAAAACAGGGATTCATGACATCTTGTTAAAAAAATGAAGTCAAGGAAAAGTAAAGTGGCAAAAATGGTAGTAAGAATTCACTCACCAGATACCAGGTAAATTAATAATTCCTTTAATACATACAAATTCGAGTTGATACTATGAATACATGTTACACGTAAAGATCGTAGGAGTCTGACGATATTCTGCCTACTTATTATTCAGACGGCAACATCGGGATTCACAGAGATTCCTTTTGTACAACATCATCATCCTTCCAGAATAAAAAGTCAATGCATATGCATGTAAAATGATAAATGTAGCTTGGTGATAAGTAATGCAGGTTTATTATGTAAGTAACGCTGTCAAGAGAATTTTCTCAAAGTAACTGATAATTAGATTTAAGGCACAAAATTCGATCCCAGGCTAATACGTAATCGGCGATTATTCCGCGCTTTAGGATCATTTCGTCTGAATGCACGACTGTTAAGTACATTCTTCTTGAGGACTATGAATTGCTATGGAAACACATGTGTTTACTGTGAATGATTTTTGAAGAATTTTGTAGAATAACTACTGTTTACTAAAGTACTACGAATGATTTTCACACCTCTGTCAAATATATGTCCAGATTATGGTCTGATTACTCTGAAGAACAACCTTCTGAATAGACCTTTTAAACTCACATATTTTAAATACAATTAATTAAAAACTTTTATTATTATCCCATTATCATATCCACGACTGCTTGTATCAGGATTTTACTTGAAATAGTTAAATGATCGTATGAAATTATTGTTAGGTTCACGCGTAAATATGCGTATATGTATCTAATCTGATCAGTGTTAATAAACTTCATCTGTATCCAACATAACTGTTCGCTCACAAACGTCGTTTAGCGTTTATACAGAGAAAATTCATAATACAACAAATTGAAATGGCATATGGTGCTCCTCAGCTTTTGAAGGGATACAATGATATAGAGTCTTTTCTGATATACAACTGCAATTGAGTGTCAATTACCGAAGAAAAGTAGTTAAATGAGCACATTAGACAAATATGTGCATAAAATGTGTGTTTTATGAAATATTCGTCATTCTATTAAAATTGGACTTGACTACCAATCTTAATTTTTACTTCTAAACAGATTCTCTGAAACTCTTCCTGTCATGTATTACTACAAAACATCTGTTTATTTACTATAAATCGGTAGTTCATAAGGATTTTCCTTTCTAAGACAACCTTTAAATATACTTGTAAAGTTATAGGAAGCTGAAAAGCTACTCATTCTGTTAGCGAATACTAACCACGTAAATTAAGAGTCAAACCTTATACTTTCAGGTTTCAAAACATACTGTGTTATGTTTAAACAAGTAAGCTAGCACCTACTGGTTAATGCTTCATGCTTTTATTACAAGTCATGTTATTGATGAATTATATTGTTGCCAGTAACTGAAGATAATCCATGAAATAACTGATTTTGTTTAATTCATACTACAAGTAGTTTTTTAACTTGAATAAATTTTGTAATGAAGATGAATTGCATGAAAAATTGAGATTGTTTCATCAACTAGAAGAAGGAACTATTCTGAGGAGGTTTTATCTTATACATATTTTTGAAACTGATTTTTTTCGATCGTTGGTACATTTTGTCGGCTGATATTTCATTGCATGTGTTTCATTTGAGAATTGAAAAGTAAACTGATTACACATCGTAATAAATTTTTACTTTCAGTTCCATATTCTACACTTAGTCACGTTTACTTAGTTAAATATTCTGTACCCTTTAAATGGAATGTGTGATAACAGAATCAAATTGAATAGTGAATATAGTACTCACTTTGCTCACTACAACATGGTTGATTACAGTAAGGAACGATCAATACAAAATGTCAAACTTTTCAACCGAACGTTTGGTTACAAGTCTCTAAAATGTCAATAGTACAGAAATATGAACAAAATGTCTCCATTAATGAATAGCTAGCGTTGATATTCTTCTCAGAATATTAACGATCTCTCTTTATCTTAAGACATCTTCTTGCAGAGGTGAATAAATTTAATGTATGAATTCGATGTTTATCAGTTCTCCTTTGTTTCTGTTTAAGGATAGATACGGATGAACCACTAATGCTTATTGAGCTCGTCAGTCAATAGATTCGTAATAGATTATAAGCATTTAACGAAAGTGCTGTCAGAGCGAGCATACACGATTAGTTAATTAAAACAAATTTAGGAAGGAAATCATTACATCAGTAAAATCACGCTTGAAGTAAAAGGAAAGTAGAAGTTTGAGCAGGCCATCGTGTTGTTACTGATTAGGTAGTACTGAACAGGAGGTAATCAGCATAATGTGAACAAACCAAAATTAGGATAAGTGGACCCATACTCTTTTTACTCAGTTTGTGTATGTTAAAGTGCCAACTTTCAAACCTGATGATCGTGATTCTGATCATTTTTTGAGCCTCAAAGTATGACACAACAAACTGTACCCGATTACCGTCACTTCTGCTGAGCAAACTATCCCTCTCATGAGAATGTCCGACAAAAATTATTTTCTTATCTATCTACATAGAAACTTTTGCGATAGTTTTGCACATGTGGTAAGCTGTCAAGAAGGAGATAAATTAAAAGATTCATTTTGTCTTGGTCTCAGAATCTTCTACTGGTATTCGCATTCTCAACCTTGCGTTACTTCATGACGTTTGCCAAGTGATACTAGTGAAATCTATATCACTTCCAGGGTAGCTCCAACTTATAATCTTTTGTCTTGTGATTAAAATCTGCTATTGATTTTTCAGTTGGTCTGCTGACAATTAAGAAATTTCATGGTTAGACTTTTGTACTATTTAGTATGTAATTACTAAATCGAATAAATTTTGACTGTGGTTGAATTTAAGGCTGCGTCTTCAGATGATAATGTTCGGTTTTACCAATTCATCTATATACTGGTAACAACAACTCATGAATGACGTTAATGGAAAGTCAAGTAAACGTGAAGTGATAGATTTTAATTGATGAAAACCGACAAACCAACTAAATTCCAATAATACCACGAAAATATTCATCATATTCATCAACGATAAACCAAAATTAAAAGCTCACAGTAGTTTAAGTTATTTAACACTCCCCCCCCTCTACTCTCGCGGAGTAACTACTGCTACTGTAAGTCTTATAAGTCTCCAGTTTTTTATGAGAAAATGGCTAATGTGGAAAAACGATTTGTTTTATTAAGAATTCTATAGCAATATTACTAAGAATAATCAGTGACGTGTAAAACATGTATTGTGTATTCAGGCTATCGGTAATCGAAATTATCCGTGCACGGCTATTAGCATTATCTTTCGTTCGAATTGTTTTCGGTAAAACATGATGCTATACTGGTAAATTTTATTAAGATAAGGTCTAAATTCAAGTTTTAAGTGAATTCTTTACATGTCAATAAGTCAAAATATTATGATCTGCCCATAGGAGCACATACTCAATGGCGTGAAGAAAAAGGATTCTGGCGGCATATAAAGCTTCTAATTCAAATATGTTTATAACTGCATCAACATAGATCAAATCAAGCACAGATGTTTTTCCTTATTTGTAGGTAAGATATGTGTAGATTGAATTCAGATGACTATATATCCAGCTAATGCATGCGCCTTATCTCTCTGCTTACTATAACTCACTATCGTTATTTCCATACACTTTTTAAATGATTTCTGATTTTTATCAACGTGTCACACCGTTACATCAATACGCGATATATAACTGAATTCAGTATATATTTTATCTCAGATCTCTTGTTACAACTCGTTTTTTGTTTGAGATTCTTACCACTCAGTCTTTCCGTTTGTCGTGTCTTTCCAAACTTTTTACTCAGTCTAATGTACATAGATGATTTCCGTAAATTTTTCTCACGAGTGGTTAGACAAAGAGTGAATTAAATATCATAAAGCACAAAACGCTACACGTGGTTGATTTCTTCATCAATGCAAGAGATAGACTACTTCACAAATTTCACATCATCCTATAAGTATTCACAGATATCTTCTTTATATGTTCGCTACTAATTATTAAAATATCAGGAGTTTCTTCGATGTTTTATTTGACAATCTATGTATAATCAATAAAAATCAACTATCTTTTTGTATTTTTCCCCCTTTGCGTTTGTAGGTGTGATGCGCCTTATTTACTCAAAATACTTAATTATCGCTTGCAATCTAATTCTAAAGATCTTCGGTCACTCTCGAGAGATTTCCTACTATCGACTAATTACAATCCTAAAGGAAACTTTAAAATGAGCGGTAATAATATTACTAATGATCAATCAGTCAATCAACTGAAGTCCACTCCATTTGCTATATCAGAACAGCAAGTATCAATTTGTTTAGGTTTAACATTGAATATCGACTTGAACACTGCTATATACATGTCTGGTTATGTTCCACGTCTGAATATTTTATTATTTAAAACAAGTTATTTCACTGCTGGACAGCATAGACAATTCAATACAATTACTGGTTATTCAACAACACCATTATTGTCATCCAGAAATGTGAAATCTACTGAACAAAATAATGCACGACCAATTATTGCGTATGATATCGAATATAGATTTCTATATGGTAAGTACAGTTGCTTTTGATTGTCATTTAATAACTGTGTATTAATTATATACCTATAATTGACACTGATTACATGAAATTATCAAGAATGATGTGAGTGTAACTTGTATTCATTTGATTGTAAAATGGATAAGAGGTTTAACAACACATAGTATTAGTACTTTTGATGTTATGTGGCTGAAAGTATTCGATAGGAATCCTTGATTCATCTAGATTTTGTGATAGCCTGCACCAATCAAAATAGCGAATTTTTTTTATATCTACCATTAAAACATGACAAGTCAGATGATCTACCAGTGAGTACATTTCAACTTTGTTGATAAAATCCAATCAATAAGTTACTTATTAAATACTCAGTGACCATTCACTGTGTTTTAGACACTAACAGTTATTTTTCTAAGCATGTTCATTAAAAAATAAAATAACATTATATACTCTTTGATTTGTGTTAATCAAGTACAATTAACTAAATCTCTTCGAGTTTTTAAACAACTCTTTCTGTTGTTCATGCATGGTGTAAATGATTCTCAGTTTCTGCTAGTACTTGGCTTTAATCTACAGTAAATTTGTAGCAGTCAACAGTATATTCTTTGAATATTATTCGAAGGTTAAATGCCTCTTTAACCTTGTAAAAGTAATTCAATCTTTACAAAACAAACCACAAATATGTGGATACAATAATAAACTATAATTTACTCTCCTGATTTATTGAGGTCAGTTGAATGGTACGTACTGAATAGAGACATAAAACTACTTAGACTTCATCATAAAGAACCTAAATCATAAAATGAACTACTCTCAGATGAATGTGATCTTGTTATGCAATTTTTCTTATTTTGGAAAATGTCGACTGATTATATACAATGAAAATCTCACATGACATATAAAACAATTCCAAATGTGTAGGTTTAATTAAACAATTGACTAGAGAATTTTTTATTTAAGCACTGTATTCTCATTGTTTAATATTAGGTGCAGACACTCCAGGGTTGTCTACAGTTCATGGTTTACAGTAGAGTGTAGTCTAACGGTGTTAATTTCCTGTGGCATCTATATAAATATACTGCACAGTTTCTTTGTCTCCTCAATTTTATCATGAGTCCATTTTTCATGCATGTTTATTGTTTATCGAAGTTAATCACCAGATACAAGGTATGGTTATATGTAGTCATATGACTCAGTGACCACTGTCGATTTCTCTCTTCGTAAATGTATGGCTGATCCTAAGTAATTGGTGATTAAACAGTGATTATTTTCACTATATTCATTTAGTTCATGGACCTTGACCTACTTCTGAAAACGCTATATCCGTGAATTTGACAGTGTGTAACACAAATACTGTTATTATACATAAAGCATGAGTTATCTAATGACCATAGACAAACCTCACTAATGAGTATTAACTGATACATAATCTAAATATATATTTCATCACTGCTGAATCCTTACAACTACCTAACTCATAGTTAGTTGAAGATCACATTTACTGATAAAACCTTAACAATTCAAATCGACTGACTAATTTGATTGGATGGATTATTTCAAGTTTTCTTTAACTTGATGTGAACTGCACAAATGCAAGTAGTCTATACAAAAGTCAGCTTACTGATGTATCTTTAAAACATACAAATGAGCTATGAATTTCAAAATATCCTTATTAATTTATGAGGATTTTCTTTATCTCATATAATAAATTCATATTCATACACAATCTTATAGAGTGACACAGAGGTGTTTAAATTTGGTATAAAATGAAAATTCAACTATAATTACCAACTCATTCAAGACATCAGATAAACTATCTTGACGTTTACTAATCAATGTAAAAACCAGGTTTTTCTAAGGCTTTATTAATAAAGTGAGATCAACAAGAGTTGATATGTATAATTACATGAAGTATAAAATTAATATGCTGAACTAATAAATTCTTTTTGCACATTCAGTGTACAAACCATAATTTCATACATGGATCGATTTCATTTAGTGATCCGCTATAATTCAGGAAAAACTGAACAAACTTTTAATCATAGTATGGAAGTCATCAGAGTATCACATTTGTTACCCAACAAGGAATTCAGCCTTATAAGTTCGAGCAACATGACGAGAGCTTAAGAGTTATTCAACCATAAATAATAATAAGAATAGTAATTCACAGAATGAATTCATATGTAAATAATCATCAAAATACTCAATGAAATGAATACAATCAAAAGTAAATCAGTTCCTCACAAATTTTCATGTGATTGAATTATTACTATTATCAGTTGAATGGGGATGATGGAATATGTGCCAACGTGTACGTAACTACTATGTAAACTTCTCGATTTGTTCCAAAATACACTAATATAGTATGTCAATAAGCATTTTGTGGTATACATGGATGTGTATATGTTCATAGGATATTACATGTTAAGTATCGTGATACTTGTTTGGGACATATGTTTTCTTCAGACTCCACAATATAATATTAATTGACAATAAATAATCAATTAGTTCAATTTTCTCAGTCCTACATGAGGTTCTTTGCAGCTTTTATTGTTGTATATTAATGTCCTTCAAACCTATACCAATTTATATGGATTTGGAATGCTGTAATTTACTTTTAAAATTGCAAGCAAATATCATGACGCAGAATTACCATGGGCACTGACAACACTGTAACTTTACAGATAGATTTTCATTGTCAGTTAACACAATCTTCTCAGTTCAATAACAGGTTATTAATTAATAGTTACGAACTGGTGAATTAATTCCTGTACCTTTATTGAATACATATCAAATTGTTATATACTCTTATATCTGTCTATTGTCCCAACTTATATTGTTTACTGATTAAGTATAATAATCAACTACATACCAGTGTATTACTAAGTTATTTATTTGTTGCATCAAAATAGGCATCATGTGGCTAAAATACGAAATCGTTTTGAGTAACTGACCGAAGGAATAAGTAAGAATACTGAGTCAATAACCTAGAAGATTTGACTCAATTTTATAACTG
This sequence comes from Schistosoma japonicum, assembly GCA_025215515.1. Classification (NCBI taxonomy): domain Eukaryota; kingdom Metazoa; phylum Platyhelminthes; class Trematoda; order Strigeidida; family Schistosomatidae; genus Schistosoma; species Schistosoma japonicum. The sequence goes on along the minus strand of CM046064.1, from coordinate 41,082,055 downwards.
TCTGACTTCCCAGATGAAAGATTTTTGAACATATAGCATACAATCAGACATGGAAAATAATATACGGACTATTCTACTGTACCCACAATTACTATTCGGCTATTACAGCCGTAAGGAATAGGCAGATCAATAAAGTCTCTTCAATCAGTGTAATAAGCTATGGTAAAGACACATTTGTTGTTTGCAAGCAATATCTATTCATTTAAAAGCATATCGATGTCAGACGTGAAATGACGACCCCATTTTTCAGTACTTAGTCAAGTTACATTTTACTTCCGGCTAATTATCATAAATTTCATTTTATCTCTCATTTGACTGAACTCTACTGTCTTTAGTCTTTTGATAATTTCAATTCTGTAGTTCTAATGCATACTCTTTTAACATTTATTTTGTGACCCGTTTACATGTGTTGTAATAATGCGTTCACTTCTAGATTATTTACACTGTCTGACAAATCAATAATGGAACATATAAACACCCCTTATAATCCCTTCGTATTTATTTCTCTTCTTACTAATTCTCATTGATGAAAACTGCTCTGACATGACATAAATTATGTTAACATTTCTTGTTTTTTCATGAATACTTAATACTACTGATTGTAGGTTTTAAAGTAACTGTTAAGAAACTGTGAAATGGGCTGAATTCACACTATTTCGCTGTCTTCCATGTCTCTTTTAAAATTTATTTCGTGAAGAATTCTAACCGCTGATGACTTTATTCTAAACACCTCTTTTTTATTACATGATACTAAAACGTTAATGATATTTTTTTCACATAGATTCTATTTTTAATTCTTGATGGCGTTTGTATTAGCACTACTTAGGGGTCTATAGCTAGTATAAGACAACTGCTCACTGTTTCCTGAATTTGAACAGTTCGCAAAGTGAGATCAGTCCATGAATGAAAAAAATATCAATTCTGTTGTTAAATTGACACAATCATCGGTGTACATAACAATCGTATCTTTTTAATTATAGACTACGGAGTGAATACATCACATGGGACCCAAAATCTTCCATGTAAGTAATTATTCTTCTTAATCGTATACATATATAAACAAAACTATCATAGAATCATCATACTTATTATAAATAGCAGTCATCACCCTATGATTAACGAAGGTTCTGGGTGATTTACCTACAAGGATATTAGTTTCCTAGAGAACCAATCTAAAATAGTATTATACAACGATTACAACAAATTTTACAAAATAACTAAAACGGAGACCGTTGTATTTCAGCATACTTAGGTTTTAATTAAAAAGGTTAACTACATGATCTTAATTTATAGGATTAGACCAAAGATACCGTAGTCATACACAGTGTTTGCTTTCAGTAAGTTTAATGACAATATATTTTTATTAGCACTTTTAGCAAGCTGGATTTTGTAGGTGTACTTTTGCGTTTCTTTCATATTTAAATCAGTCTTCTTAAGTACCTACCTAACGAATTATCTCTATAATTATTTGCCTTTTGGAGTAAGAGATGTAATAAGAAAACCAATGAATAGCTATTTCTATGTATCGAAATAATACCTAAGAATTACTGCTGATAGCTCAAGACCAGTTACGCTTAAAATATAATTAAAAGTATGGTAGGTAAATCTGTTACAATATATAAACTACACTGAACAAAGGCTTGAAGATCTTATCTAGATTCTCTGGTAAGGGAAGAGTCCCGTAATCGGACCAAACGGCAGTCCACTGCTTCCTGACTTTCAATAGATGTCTAAGTTAGACCGATTGTTGACATCAATTTAAAGACGTAACTTTTTTAAGTCACAAAAGAAAACAAATATATTTAATTAATAACAAAAAAACGATATTTTCAGAGAAACTTGTAAAGCGATTCACATGGTTCGGAAAATGATCTGCGTCACCATTAAGTATCAACTGTAGAATTGTTGATTACCGCATAGACTCTTTAGTTATGGTGTGCTTATTCAAGAAGGTATGCATGATAAGTAGTGTACATCTGTAAATATTAATCCATAACATGATTGTTTAGTGGTGAACGTAATACTATTTGACAACTAAGCTGGTTCATATTTGTCAGTATCAGCCGGTTTGTCATGTACAGCTTTCTAAGCTATCTAGATAATTTAATATGAGATTTTGTATGCTTCACAAGTGGATTTCTTATGAATCGGACATTGATTTTAAAAAAATTGTTCAAAGCGGTTATAAGTGACTATCCGCAACTTTAACATGTAGCATTCCCTTCGGTTTTAAAAATTTTCTTAATTCCGTTAAGCTACAGCATACTTAGTGGTTCCTCCTACTAGATATTATTTATTGATGAAACTCAAATAAAAATATTCAATGAGTTATTTTACTTACATAATATGATATTTAGTTTATTCAGTTTCAGTATCTCTATTTAATCCTTATGTGTTTTTTGGTTTTGACTATCTTCATGGATTTCATAAACAACAGACTGTAATTTCAGCTTTTACAGTTCAATATCTAAAACTGGCTATTTTACTTCGCCAAATTATCCAGGACTATATCCAATCGATATTACCTGTGAATACCAGTTAATAGGCAGTCGTGATGAAATGATTGCTTTAGAATTTTACGAATTCGATGTGGAAAGTAATTCGGTACGGTAAGTGTACTGATTGTATAGATATACATATATGATTTTAATTTGACTAGTTGCTGAGATTTTCTGACACACCTTAAACAATTATCTACAAACTTTCTAACTCCTTCCCAATCCCTTATACGCCTTATACACCTGAATGTTAAACAGGACACTAAAGGTAGAAAGTATCAAAGAAGCAAATGCGTATGCACTAAGAAAGACTGATAATCTACAGTTATTTACATGATTAAATTTTTTCTTAAAAGGCAGTATTACTAAAAGCATTAACCAAGTAAAGTTGTTTTGCAGCTTTGGAAATGCAAACGTTGTTGATGGAAACGCAAAATGTAGTATGCTGATACTCGTGATGTCAGACACAATATCTTTATTATCGATTAGGTATAGGGTAAAAAATATACTAAGTATAATGATACCAAACACATAACAGTGTGACACATCACTTACAGAAAAATCAGTCACACATAGAACGACGGAGAAATACATGCAGCTCACTTAGTTGGAATACATCAAACACTGAGATAATCAGTCATTTCGACTTGAAGATATCCTGAAGACATAGATTTGTTTTTTGTTTGATTTAAGATAGATTCATAAATTGTATTTCCAACAATAATATACAACAATGATAAAAACTAGGGAGTAGTAGACTCCTAGTTTATCCAAGTATGAGACTCATCGACGGTGTATCTATTCGTAACAATCGGAGATCAAACCCAATGCCTTTAGTTCTCGTCACAAAATCTTAATTATCTAGCCCCTCAGTTGGCATAATTAGTTCCTGAAGTTCTAGTGGGAAGTCATAACCAGACATATTATAAGTGAAATGATCATTGACAATGGCATCGAATAATAGCTAGGCTAAACCATGAATTAAGTAGAGCCGGTAATAATTATCATATGATGCGAATTCGGAGGTTTAGTAACTAAGCTCTCACGTCGAGAATTGAATACCTAAATAAAGTTTGCTACAGACATGATTTATCCACACTGCGTAGTTGTCTTATACTAAGATAGTTTTCTAATAGATGCCTAGTTACTTTGAATGATAATCTGAATATCATTTATTATCCATTACACTACTGGATGTTAAATTTTATTCTGAAATAATTTCATTATAATATTGAATTTTTAGATAAAGCATTCTTTATAATAAATGTAAATGATGTAATTTTCTATCTCATAACTTCCTACTTCGTTTTAACCAGATGTTCAACTGATGGTGATAGTGATTATGTGGAGATTCGTAGTTGTTTTACGCTATCAGTGTTAGATTTAACTCGAAAGTATTATTGTAGAAAGATTGCAACGAATAATACAATCCATGTGAATTGGCGAAATCCATGTTTAATTATTAAATTTTTTTCAAATAGCATGATTGTTCGACACGGATTTTTAGCAGAATATACATTTTTAAATTCAAGTAAGTATATTTCAATTTGATGAGTAAATGTTTAGACTTTTCTTAATGGTTATAGTGGATTATCTGAGTTAACTGATTTACTTGTGAAGATTATATTAATGCTTTTGAAACAATCAACAGTGCTCAATAATACTGCTTTAGTTAGGTTTATCACTAGTTACCATGTTATCTAAAATGGCAATGTAAGTTGTATGATTAAACAATCCAAATTGGAGGATGCAGCATAACTACCAAGACAAATTATGTGTTAAATGCACAATGGTAGTCTACGGGAAATTATAAACCAAAGCTTAAGGTTAATTGGTGCTCACCACCAGTGTGCCTTCTGTTTCGAGGTTATCAATGTTCTTTAGGTATTAATTAGTGAGAAAATGAGTTTCTGGATGTCTTCCCGACAAGCTTCTCTCATCTTGCATAACTTAGCAGTGTACGCAATAGTTAGTCATTTAAACTTCTGGTCATAGTTTGGTATTAAAATGTTGTTTTTTAAAAGCATACATTAGCGAATCCTTTGGAAAATTTTCATCAAATTGAAATAAACTTAAAATATTTCGATTCCTTAATAAAAATGATTATAATAATCTAAGATATGCTGGGTATCCTGAAGTTAGGTTTTAATCTAGCTTTACAACAATGATCTTTATGTTTTCATGATACCAGTTCATATTTGTACTTGTGTAGTAGATTGAACCAAACTTCATTCTTCCGGTGTCCATGAAAAACGTTAGAAATGACTTTAAAATTGTTTCAAAAATTTAGTCTATTAATAAGCTGAAAGTCAAAATCAAGAATATATCCCTGTAGGGATAACGAAAGACGTTTATAAGGGCTTTACCTGGCTTATGGTTTTCCCTTGGTCTGTAGCGAACTGTTCTTCATTTTGAAATAAAACAGTTTTTCTAGAAACAACTCATCTATTCAAGCATGTATCAGTAAATTCTTGAGATTTTTCAAGTTAATCATACTCCCAAATATAACCTCTTATAAATTTTACATTTTTCTAATGGTTAGCCAGCACATCTACATATTGAACAGCCTTATATTTTTAGACATTTGTATAACATAAATGCACTCAATAATCAGAGGATTAGTAATGGAATGACATAGTTTCGAATTAGGCATACAATAACTGAATCATATAGAACAACATTTCATACAGAATTGGCATCACAAGAGATGAGCTTATATTCAATTTTCACTGTTTAGTTTTGCAACAGACTTTTTATCACTTCTAAAAAAATTATACAATAAAGGTTTCCTCTACCATATCATGCAATTCTGATACATTATGATTATTCACAACAGGCGTTTACATTTTCAGAGTGACATATACCTGGATGATATGTTTTTGTACAGAGCTATATGTTATACTAAAATATGACAGTACAATTGAATGATGAAAACTATAATAAAGACTAACTGATAGGATACATTGTAATGTATTTTTAACTAGTCAATACTTCGAATCTCCCTCTCTTATCACCCCACCCTCCTAACGACTAAATAAATTTCAGTTAACAGAATCACAGAATAACTGAACATACATAAGATATAACAGAAATAAAACCACGCAATCAGTGGGTTATCTGTAATACTTAAAACATAGATGTACATTAATTAGGATTTCAGTACTGGAGATATGTTGTCCAGTCCCACAATTTTTAATAGTTCGTGGCTAATTTACACTAATTTCAACATAAAATGAGTTTTGAAGTAGAACGTGATCACTCGAGAATGAATGTCAATTTAATACAGCGATCGTTATTCTGTTAGCTCAATTCGTGTAAGTTAAGAGCTAACTTAAACGTTAATTACACCGTTACTATTATATACGTCTAATTTGTTTTGGGACAGTATACCAACAAATGTACAGTTATCCAACGAAGGAATCTAGATGAATGATCAATATCTAATGTTATTTACAATAGTCTGTCAATTATGCATTAAATTTTATTGAAGTCTACTTTGTTTAGAAATAATAAAATGCTCATGATCCAGGCAACAGGATTTCTATAATAAAAATCGTACATTAATTAAAATGAATATTATCATCATTAAAAACTAAATTCAATGCTTCTCAGGAGTAAAGAATAAAAGAGTTGAGGGAATAGAATGAAAATGAAAATAGAATTGTTTATGTTTATGATAAATTTGCATAATTAACCTAATTAATTCCATCTTTACAGTTATGATGTGTACAATCTCTCTAAATACAATAACTAAATGTCATCTTATTAAGATGTAACCAACAAATAAACATATAAACTGTATTTTTATGTGATAAAAAGACAACAAGTGATTGTTCATTGTCTGAATGAACAGTGAAATACTCATTTTCACAAAACGGCTGTTTGCTTCTAATCACTTAATTAACTAAAAGAAGTATTTAAAAAAAAGAACTACAAAGTTATCAGCTCGGTCATTTGATTATTTTGTGATATTCGGAAGTAATTTCCAATTGTTTTAGGTGAATAGAAGCTGTCTACAAAAAGACCAAAATCTATAGTCATAAGGGCAACTTATTTTCTTTACTGGATTCGAGTTCGTACTATTTAATGGCACAATTATATACGCTACTGTTAAGCCTTCCTTGTTAGGCCTAACCGTCTGTAAAAAAGTAATAAAATTTGACCATTATGAAAGATTAAACAAAAACAACAATATTTATCACTCATTCGTCAATCAGTTTATCAGTAGTCCTTGACAGCCAAGACCTAACTAGTCATCAACCTTACAATCTTTATATCTAACAGCTAATACTGTTATGATTATTAAGCTAGTATGTCTAAGTTCATACTTGAAATTATTAACACTAATCATTTGATGACATAAAGTTCTACTAAATGTTATTCCTTCTTCCAGTTGCTGGATAACTCTTGACGTAATTCATAACTTCATAGTATTTTGTGGTTATCCGGACCTAATATATACATTTATGATATACTACACTCTTAAAACCTAATGAAAAGATCACTAAAAAACATAATAACCTACAGTTAAAATTCTACTAGTTGTTTAAAGACCTTTATCATTACTCAACAATTCTTATCACATGAATAATTCAAGAATTCATTATTGGAGTTTTCATTATAATCTTCATGAGTGTTTCATCAAACAAAAAGGGATTATGCCGAGTTAATTTTTAAACTCTTTATTTCGGTGCCTGAATATTATTTGTGGTAAAGACTAGAGACGAAAGTTAACAATTCGCAAGCTGAGAATAAATTGTATATTGAAGAATTCAAAATCGCTTGCAGGAATTTACTACGTAGAACTAGCCACAACTCAGATTTTCTATCATGTTACTAAACAACATTTCCACAGAATCTTTAGGTGTATTCGTTAAACGATCAATAGGCAATGCAGATACATTTTCTCAAATTTCTAATAAAAATAACAGAAACCAGTGATCATGAACATGTTTAGAATATTTTGAACCATAACACATGCGATTATATGAGGAAACTACGAAGTCACAAGGAATCACAATCAATAAATCTCAATATTCAGGATATTTTTGGCACTAAGCTTATTGATATTTTTTATTATTTAAGTGCATTTTTAAAAGGTGAAAGAATAAGTAGCGAATAATCGATCAGATCGGTGCACTTATAACCAAAGCTACCGATATAATTAATATAAATCAACTGCATTGATTAAGATTCCCTAAAAATACACAAATTCGTGCAAAATGATAGGTACTCAAGTTTCTATTTTGTCGCCCTATTTTAGGAAAAAACAGTATATTTTAAATTACAAATGAACTGTTTGTGACTTATCAGCTAGATTCATCTCCATCTCTCAACGCTTTTATCCACCTGTTCATACTCTAGGACATCACCAGTTATAATGCGAAATTATGATATCTACAGGAAAATAAATTGGAATTTTTGCTGTTTAAGGTATTTGAGTCCTAAGATTTGATTAGACTGACTGTATTTTATAACAAAAACATGTTTGCAGATAAGTATGATAGGTAGGTCGGTTATATGACAAAACAATTTTACTTAATTCAATAGGTACCCACTATCGTATATTAATCTTATAATTTAAAACTGTTTTAAATTATTGTGAATATATTTTTCTTTAAGTAGAAATTTATTTATTCAACAAAAACAAACGACTAATGGATTATATTCCTGTAGCTTGAACATGTTCAATCATTTTTCTTATATTGAATTTGATTTCACGAATTGATCTAAGTTGGATAACCACTGGATATCAGTAACCACTGGACAGATGTTTCATCCAGTATGAAACTACTCAGCATTGCGCATTCACCCTCCTGTAAAAGTACCTGATCAGTAGTGTAATGGTAAGGCATTCGCTGTGAAGTCTGGAGGTTCTGAGTTCGATGCTTCGGTAGGGTCGTGGACATGCGTTGCAGCAGAGTTCCATACGAGGACAAAACAGCTGTTCAGTGCATCCTAATTTTCAGTGGTCATTTAATTCAAGCCAATTTGTGATTTGAAATTCACCATTCTCCACAACACTTAATTACACTTTTTAATCAACATATTTTGTTTACAGAATCAACGGGTTTTCGAATGAATAAATTCCACTGTATAATGAACGTTTTATTAATTCATATGTTTTTTTTACTAATATTTACTCAAAATTTGTGAAATTTAAATGTTATTCAGTATTGTTTGTATAAAAATCATTTCTTAGCAATAACATCTTTTCACTGAAAACAACTTAACATTACACTGAGATGTTCACTGTTTCTCTGCACTTTCAGAAATCTCTTAACCGAAAAACTTTATGTCTCCTGTGCATTTTAGTCTGTATTCTAATAAAGTGAGAGAGAGTGTGTGTGTTTGTGAGTAAGTAGTATCATACCAGCTAAATAATGACATGATTAAAAATTAGAAAATTTTATTTAAAATATTATTATTTCATATATATTTTCATATATACTGACGTCATTTCCTTGCATTCTTCATATGTGAGTTCTTCAGTATCATCTTACACTTTCCCTCAGTTCAATAATTGTGGATCAAAGAAAAAAAGTGATTATTCGGTTTAACTGCTTTCGAATTCCAAGGTAACTTGAACAAGTATTTAGCGAATTGATACATATACATATTATGTAGTTAATATATTGGGACAACAGTAAATTATAGGCACATTATATTCTGCTCATCGGTAACAAACAAATAGAAACATGAAAAGAAACCGAAACCGTGTTGTAAAAGATAAAAGAGTAGTTGTCAATAAAATATATATCATAAAAAATGAATTGAAAAATGTCTTATATGTCTATATGATACAATCAGACAGAAACAACCGATTACCCAACTACCATCAAAAGATACAAACACATACACTAGACTAATAAACCCGATCAACACAGTACATATACATACAAGTCTTAGAAAACTCGCACCCAACATATAAAACACTTCTCTCCTGAAAATAACCACTCCCCCCTCCTCACTCACTTGCTTTTTTTCATTTAGGGGCATACTCAGTCCCACATGTAACTCCGATGCGCACATCATTTTCAATGCTACCATAAATACTAATAGTGAAATTGTCAGGAACGAGTATTTCGTCATGATTTCAATGTTGTCTTACAACCTGATTATTGCATAGGCCATATGATACATAACTGACGACTACTACCTCGCATCTACATCCACATTTCACCCGATAATCTACTAGCTACCTGAATCCAAAAATCACAGCTAAGGGGTGGGTAAATTTAATTAGAAAACGAGTTACGTGAATAAATGTAGCATCCCACGACTTGGTTTTGAACTTTATTGATCTAAGTATACTTCTGCCTTTAACGGTCAAAATAGAAAAATGATTTAGGTAGTTTTTATTTTAATTACCAATCGTCGATGTTGCAGAACAATGATACTCTTCCCTGTATTTTAGACAGTTTCGAAGGGTAACAGACAACCACTTAGGTTATGTTTTCTATTTGGTAAACAAGGGTACTTTCTAGCGAATATTGGCCTTCAGAGTTTTTGATCAGATGATTATTCTTTCAGCACTACCAAGCTACACTTAGGCATATATGCACGGGACTATTGTTGTCCTTTGCGTATTTATAAATTAAACTTGACTGTTGAAAATAGCATTAGTCGAAGTGTGTCATTTTGCATAGTTTCAGATCCATATGATAATTTAGGCGAGCTCAGTCAAATACACATAACTAAAGATTATTAAAAAATTTCTGTTAAGCTCACATAAAAAAGTCCAATTAGTAGAACTACACTTTGTTATCGAGCTTACACGACTCTATAATCGACCTTAAGAATTTATTAGCTAATCAGGTATACGTGATTACGAATACGTATAAATATTACATAAAATGAAGGAAAGTAGAACGTATATAAACTTTCAATGTGACTAGTGAAACAAAACTCAGTATTGCGCATCCTCATGGGAGTCTTTTAATAAAAGCCCAGAAATAACCAGCATGAACAGTCTTAGACTTATAATAAGGACCTCATCTCATCAATCAGTTTAGGTAGGATCCAATGTTTTGAATATTTAACTTTTTTATTAGTTGGCATGTACATTTTCGTTTATACTGACCATATACAAATATGAATACGTTTTTGATCATATTTGTATCTGAAAACGAAACTAAACAGTTGCTTTTTATCTGTTTGAGGCTCATCTCAATAAGCACCGATAACTTCATAGGGAATTGAACTGATCACCTATAGGTCCTATGAAAAATACAGATATACTTTGCTGTAACCCAGCGTACTAAGTGTTCTTCTGAACGCGAAAGGCTAGGTTACGATTGATGAAAATCTTAACTTCATCTTTGTTTAAACACATTGCAAAGGTCTATTAGCGCGAAAAAAATTAAACTTCCGGATCAACTGCAAACGTGATATGCGAATTTCTGGGCATAAAAACTAGATAGTTTGTGTTCCAGTGACAAACGTACAGAAAATATTGGTTATAGTATTCCTAAATCAAACATTCTTCAAATTGTTGTCCCTAGACTCAGGATAAGCATTTAAGTGTTCATCATATCAAAAAGGTGCACGCCTAAACAATGGATTTTTATTTACCTTTTGAACATTGATAACTTCAACTGTGTTTATCTAGAAACTTTACAGAACACCGCTTACCGTATAAATGTTAAACTAAGCAATATTTTTCTTAACATCCAGAAAAACTTGACAATTATTCTGTAGTCGCGAGTTCTTATCAGATTTCATTTAAACTGAATAAGATGTGACTTAATCAAATTCCTATATGATCTTACCCAAATACTTTTTCGGTCAGATTTCATACTAGCAGTTGATATATACTCATAATAGGAATATCATAAGACTTATTCTACGCTCATTTTTCGCAATGAACTGCTTAAAACGTAAGTAGACGATAATCTAAGTATGGTGCTGGTTATATAAACATTTTATGATGTTGAATAAGTAATTTAATTGAAACTATATATACATATGTATGGAGATGATCCTTAGTGTGTAAACCTGGTTAAAAGAAAATACGTTGATTCATCCAAAGGATTTTCACCAAAACATAATCTCATGAAACTTCATTTTAATTTAGTGTAGAAATGTTCTTATAATTTGATTGATGGTATCGAAATCTGAAAGTGATCCTAATAGCTAAAGTAAAAATTAACACATTCTATTATTAGAATGTTTTGCGAAATTTTTACGCGGCTTAAATTTTATGAAGCGATTAGATGTTAATTGATAACACACTTTAATAGCACTCTGACAGCATAGTAGCACGAACCAAAATCAGGAGTAGAAAAATTTTCAGCTCACCAACAATAACTAAACATATTAATTTCTACTTCAGTCACATATCAGAATAATAATGAACTTCTTGGAAGTCTCGTCCGAATTTGTGAATTATCTCGAAATATTTCGGAACTGGGAAAGGAATTGTATCTTAAATAATCTACGTGAGTGAAATTGCTGAAAACGTCAACGTTAAGCTGAATAGATTGGTGCCATCTCTATCAAGGAAATAAGCAAATGTAGACATTAATGAATATGTTGATCATCACAGCTTAATTGTAAGATCGTGTTGATGCATATTTCTTACAAAAGCGAGTCATTGCGAACGGAACTAGCACAAAGACAAGCATATATGTACACAATGTTCATGTTACAATAAACCTTTTGCATATATAACCCTATGTTATGATCACGGATAAGATTAGAAAATCTGATCTATAAGATTTGAGAATAAAGCAGAATAAATCTGTAATAATGATAAGGAATGAATATTTGTAAAAAGTTGAACAATATAATTTGGAAATAAATATTTATACTAGTGTTGATTAAACTGGTTATCACTAGTAAATCTAGATATAGTATTTAGCTAAATAGGTGAAATTCTCTGTAATTTATACTATTTGAGAACAAAACAATGTTTAAATTAATGTATTAATCAACAGATGTCATTTTACAACAAGCAGATATTAATTCTTTGATCCACTATTTTGCATTATACTCATTTGTTTTAACTTATTTTTAAATCTTGAATGATCTAACAAGTTAGATTTTCAAATGTTTTCCATGATCATAGACTAGAGTTATGTATGCACGAGGGTTTTGTAACATATGAACCTTATGTTCATATACGACTTCTTCCACCTACTACATTTCGAATCCGACTTTAGCTTATGATGATTCACACACTAAAAGTAAGTACAATAACACGGTAGGAGAAATGGAAAAGCATTTTGTGCTATTTGTTACGATCCATTTCTATAGGAATCCTTAAGAAAATCTCTTCCCCTCTTTTAATAACGTACATCCGTGAAGTTAATAGTTAGCATTAATTAAAGCAAAGAACATGTAGAGAAAAGTGAACGTATTTGAGATATAACAAATGAACAGAAAATAGGAAGTAAAGTAGGAAATTGAACAACTGACAACAGCAAAAAAAAAACAAGATGGACATATTTTTAATTATAAAAATAACTATCAGTTGAGCGATAATACAAGAAATCGAAGTAACATACAGACAGTACAGGTAAATGTATTTTAAATAACTAATGAATAAATAAAAGACATATTTGTTTTCGAAGAAAAAAAACAACCAACAGTAATAACGAAATGCTTCGTCTAAATACTCTACTAAAGTTATTATCTATTAAAATAACATTGTGAAGTGAAAAATCAATGATCAACAACAAAGATAGAAGTAAAAGAAAAGCAATATGGATACTTACGAAGAAAATGCAGTGTATGTAATTGAGTAAATAGAATTTCAATGCGAAATTGACTATGTAGATATATGTACTACGCTTCAACATGATTATAGGAGCCAACCATACGAACTGAAAACGTACAGTATTGCATAAAATAAAAATATAAAACCGATCTTCGAACGTAAAGATTACAAATAAACAATAGTAATAGCCCAACATGAAGTCGAGAAATGTAGTGTATGGTCATTGTCAAAGAAACAATATTGATAATATGTCTAGAACAAATGCATAATAGGTAAAAGTTAGATTGAAGTGGGGAGGATATTAGAAAAGATAGAAAATAATAACAGTCATTATCTTCCCGTGAAAAAGTACAATAATGGAGAGGGGCAAAATCAGAAATAACAAATATCGTAAGTGTAAACAACTATGTTTAGCAGAAGAATCTTTAGGGATAAGTGGTACAATTATATATTTTCAAAGAACTTCTAATTACGTGAAAACAACATGATGCAATTAATTGTTAAGTTTATAAATAACAGATTAGAGGGATATATATATATATAAAAGAAATTTTGAGATTTCGTATAGAACAAGTTAACAGTTAAGAACATATATTGAAATTATTTTAGATTGTTCTGTTGATCTATTGATCAGTAAAGACGTCAAAGTTAATCTTGCTGCTAATACTGTTAGTAGTAGCAATCCACTCTGATCCGAAGCTATTCTTCTATATTCACTACGAAAACATTTCTCTCTCTCTTAACTATTTCGACGACCTACCAATAAATAAGTTTTCATGTCACCTTTACCCTTGACAAACACTTCACCACGGTATTCAAATACATAACGTGATTCTAAGCGTTTAGCCACAGCCTCAGTAACTTGTATTCTTCCCTTTAAACCGGTTGAATACATACGACTAGCCACATTAACAGTATCACCCCATATATCGTATAAAAGTTTCGTGGTACCAATGACGCCAGCTGTTACTTCACCGATATTATAACCAACTTTCAATTCAAACTGGAAATTGAACATCTGACGATTGAAATCATCCAGTGTATGAATTAAATCTAATGCGAAATCAAGTAATGCCCACAAATGTTCATCCGGTCTTTTATTACGTTTACGTTCAGCCATATTTAATCCAGAAGCAGCCATAAAACATGCACCGATCGTTTTGATTTTTTCTACATCTTTATATTTAGACGAAATGAGCTGATGCTCGAAATCAGCAAATATTTCATTCAAAACACGCAACATCTCTTGACCACCTTGATATTGTTCATCGTAGAATTCAGAGAAATTTGCAATACAGGCAAAAACCACACCAGCATCTTCAATATGCTGAGAGTATTTATTATGCTGACGTAAATCATTCATTATATAGTATGGAATAATATTCTCCAGTAGCCAATCGGCTTGCAATTTTTGATGACCGATAGCTTCTTTAGCTCGTAAAGCCTCATAATCTCGGTGAAAACTTAATCGGAAATTTATGTCAAATTCACGATTCAATGCACCGATTAATATTAATGTAAGTAATGCAATCACAATATACTCATATACAACATTATCAGACATGGCTGGATGCACCCACCTAGGAGACATTAATAACAATAATGATGAATTTCGACTTGGTCCATGTAGCTGTCGTTCAGTAATGTTTAAACTACTGAAACTATGCTCTATTGAGGAAAACCACAATTGTAAAAGCTCTGGTGAACATGCATATTGTAGCGTTGTCGGTAAAGATATCAACAAAATACCCAGGAAACAGACGAATGCAGCAGAAATAGTCTTAGTCCAAGAAGAAAATGATGTGTACAATGTACAATTAATAAACATAAAAGTGAACAATAAACCAACCTGTGTTCGATAAGTGGCATAGAGCAAATAAGAGTAATAAGGTATATCTAATTTATTCATTACTAATGAATCGAATGATGGTAAAGGCGTATGTTTATTAAATAAACAAAAAGTATAACATGATAAAACAATAGACGTTGGTAAAACTAAAATAAATACGCCGATTATATTACGCGAATTCCAACGAAATAATTTTCCATATAATCTTATTACTATGCGTCGCCAATCATTATGACTTCTTGATGGTTTCGATATGGATTTAACATTACTGTCACTATCATGTCGGGGACACCATGCCCATGCAGCTAAATCGGAAATTAACAATATCAATAATAATGAATGGACCATGAAAGCAATACATAGAATAATATAGAAAGTTGGTGTATATGCTGATGATCGTGCATCCGGGAAAGTAAGCAAGCATGTTATAGCAATAATTAAAATCAGTATTGTCTCTGTGATTGTATTAATGAACGGCGCAATACGTGGTGTAGACCACGAAAATTTCTCAATCGTATGTATTCCTGGACGTCTCAAACCTAAGCATCTATAACTTTTTTCAACTACTGGAGCGAAAAAATTCAAACTTAATCTAGATATTGGTGGGAAAATAAAAATTTCATCAGGTTGAACAAAGTCTTGTAGTGCTTGTAACATTTCCACATCAGAACCGCGACTAGTAGTAAATGGATGAGGAGTTACAGTAGTAGAAGCAGGTGGTACATTGGTACTTTTATTATCCTCAGATACACAATGTTCGGTTAAAACGGTTGAGACTGATTGTGGCAACTGAATTATATCCATCGGCTTTTTACTATCTCCATTACTATGTACTGAAATGACGTCATGTTTTTTAACTGTACTACTAGTATTGCTATTATTCATAAGTGGGTGACTTGAAGAGAAGTTGTGAGCGTCTGCAGCAGGAATTGATGAAACAGAGGTTATGGCTGTTGACAGTGGCAGCAGTAAATTGAAACCTTCAGATGTATGTTGATTAGCAGTCACAATATTGCAGATGTTATTAGTCTACAGGAAGAAAACGATTGTGTAAGTAAATCATTTGAAAGCTAAATTTAAAAGCCATTTCCAATTACAAAAAAATATGTGTACAAACAACCTAGACTTGCAAGCAGAAACAGTTTCATCGTAAAATACAGCTTTAAACTAATTCACTACAATCGGTTCTAACAAGATATTACCGCAATTAGGTTATCATCAGAAGAGCACTAAAAACTAGTTTTCATATATGTCGATAGAAAAATAAAAAGATGAAACAAGCGTACGGTGCCCAGACTGGATCGATGGGCTTTGAGAATCTAATAAAAGGTATTGGGAAATCCTTGTTTCAAACCAATGGCGTAAATAGGCTCCAGTATGTCAAAAAAAACGGAAGATGCATGAACCTATTTTGGTCAAAAGATACAACGGGACTGCATCTTTAAACGATGTTACACTGCCTTGTGGATTAATCTAAACAAATTGGACCTGGTAAAAATTGGCTACGGGTTCTTTAGTAAAGTAACATCATCTCATGTTAAATTGAAGGATAAATGCTTGTGAATTGGAAAAAGTACTGACTGCACTTGCATGAATCAATGAAAATGGCATGTCACGTATCTTGCCATTTAAAAAAGCGTCCCGAACCTAGTTTCTGCAGATCCCTTGCAACTCATTGAGGAACGCCGGTTTACTCCAGTGACTCATAAGTTTGATAATAAACATAGATTCCTATGCCTAGATAATTGCGAAAGCCTGCATAAGGACTGGAAAACCTGGTGTTCTGAGTGTGCTATGGAGTTAGAAGTAGTAGCTGATTCTGGTAGTTCCCACAAGCCCTTGCAACTCGTCCAATCTACTGGCAGGAGGCTGATGTCAGTGAAGTTATCTGTGAAGTTGATGGTGCGCCAATCACCAGTATTTAGGAACGTCTGAGACGATGGGCTAGGTTTTCGAGTGTCAGTTCAGCTGGTCTGTTGCTCAACTGCATAGCCGATGATAACTGATTCACTCAACGGAAAGGAGGTCAAAGAACAACTCTAATCCCTGAATAGCAATAAGTTATTAAGCCCAAACGAATTACTTCCAGCTCTTTTTTAAGGATAGTGCCCAACTCTATAGGGGACTGATAAGGTGGTTCGAAGAAGTTTGGGGCCATCGTGACGTGAGTTTGATTGTAAAATGTCGGGTCTGCAACGCCTCAGTCAGAGCAGAACTGTTTCATGGCAACAGTGAACAGTTGACGAGAGAGGAAGCAAGGTGTAGAGTAAATGCGCAGAAAACAAATGAACTAATAGAAAACCTAGATGAACACATGTTTGCAAATATGAGTGAAGATAATTTATGCTTTATTTATCGCTATCTATAATTTATAAGAATAAAGCATTGCTTCCGTCCAAATGGTCATCGTTCACACTACATTCACAAACCGAATAAAACTTAACAATTGGCTTGGGAATGACTGCTTGATCAAAGAAGGAATGTTATTAAAGTAAAAGCTTCAGAAATAACATTTCAATTATTCCCACTGCTTAAGTGAAAGCGATGGATTTAATAACAAACCAAAGGTGGATAGGTAGTTTAAAACTTGCATATTAACGATAGAGTCAACTGCTTTACTAACTGCCTAAACCATATATTTTTGAATATAAAATGAATTGACTCATGACTGACAAGCATCCATTTTGCTTTATGAATATGCTGTAAAGGATATTACAATAAAGGATGATAAAAAAGTCGATAGACGTACTCATTAGAGTTAGGGTTTGATTTGTATTCAACTAATGGCAATCAGATTTGATCTATCCATATTTTGTCATTGAATAATATACATTAATATACAATATATATAATAACTTACACTTTGTGGGTGAGCTGGATCAGTTTCTAGTTGCATCTACAAGTATGGGGAAAATATACACTACATATTATTACACTGAAATTATCTTAATTTTCTTATTGATAAAAATTAACAGCACATTTATCGGTTATAAGGTAATTTTCAACTACAAGTTCCTAAACATATATAAATGGACAGTTGCCGGTTCAATATATGCACCACTTGAAGCCCAACACAGTGGTATTAATAGGCCTTATCACACCAAAATGATGATTCAGAACTAAGTACACAAAACATTCACTTGAAAAAGAAATTACATAATGTTGCCTAATACATAATTATAGTAATCATTTTCGAAAAATCCAAAAAGGCATTGTTGAATGTTTGTAAGCAACAGGATTCGTAGAAAGAATAAATAACAAGGAGATAGTAGAATTGAATGAGGCAGAAAAAAAAGAAATCATTCGTAATCAATACGGCCTATTTATATCAGATTAGTTACTAAGGGAAAAAATAACTATATTTTAGATCCCGTATATTCTACAAAAATACTCATGCGGGTCTTAATGATAATGACAATTGTAGAATGGTTTCTACCAAACGATATGATCAAGTTACATAAACGATCAGGACTGAATCATGATACTAAATTATGGTAATGGGTCAGCACAATAAACGCTTGATTACGTGATGCACGTACAGGCACACGGTCCTATATATAACAGCTCGAGACCTACTAATTTACGTGACTGCAAACATAGTTCAACCGTTTTTCAGAGAACTATATATTAGTGTTGAAAATTTACCGAAACAAGTACAAAGTGATTAGTTGATGGAAACACAAGTAGAGTGAAAAGAAAAGAATTAGCATAATATATAACATATTAAGTATGACTTTCTACAGTGTACCAAAGGTCACCGTGATCGGACATTCTACTAATGAGCAAAAATATGTTAAGCCAGGAATTATGGTGTAAATGACCAGAGTAACTAATCGCCTCCACATATGGATACGACTAAATTATAGTAAGTTACAGGCACCACTTAATAGATCATTTTAAAAGGGTGCCATATGAAAAATAAGCTTCGTCGCTAGTAAAAATTAAAAGCCAAATTTGAATTACTTTATAAGACCCAATTTAGTTTAAAGAAAAAAGAGCACTTAAATCACCATATAAAAACTGGGTACAGACTGCTCATTTTTTATGACAAACCAAAAAGGTGATATATCATAAGGATTTCACTAAATGTTCTATCTTTTGATAAAGACAAATTCAAGTGGAGAAAAACTAATTCACTTACTAAATATATACAAGGATATATTTTGTGAATTAAAATATGATCTACAATATCATACTGGAATATTTTGAGAGAATATAGTAGCTGAGATGAGATGAACAAAATATATTACTTACTCGTGGTAGGCTAACTACTGGCTTGTCATCCAAACGTCTTTCAATAAAGAAAGTTTTAATCACTAATGTTTTAATAAGAGAAAAAAATAAAATACTTTAAAGTTTTTTTTAAAGCACATGTTTATGTGTATCTGCATATATGAAGAAAAGACAGGCATTTTGAAAAAAGATCAGAGGAAATAATTGGCGTTAATTCAACGTAATTCGGTAATCAATTATATATTTCACTACTCGACCTTGCGTGGCACACTAAATGTGCAAGTGTTAATCATACTATGAGTGTTTCGAACTTGCATAACTCGTAATACAGGTGGTTTTGTTAATTTATCGGCACCACTTCACAAAAGTACCGAAAATAGTATAAGTTCAGTGAATTTGTTGAACTTGTAAGAAATGCGATCATTGGAAAAGAGTATGAGAAAACAGGAGTTAAGACTGATGTTACACTACGCCACATTGTATTTCAAGGAGTTAAATACTATATACTGGTCAATCAAAAATAACGTAGAAAATACATATATGCATCGATCCAAATTGCCAAGCCACATCAGCATGTAGAGATAAATACTTAAGTAGTAGCATCAGTGATAGTAAAACAGACTATACATACAGGAACTGGATCCAATGGAAAGAATTCCTGAAATAATAAGTAATGTAGTTTTCAATTACAGAACCTAAGAGAAAATAAAGAGTGAATGAGTTTACGCCATTGAGATTTACTATGAGGTGTATCACCTAGTCTCTCATAATAAACACGTGGACCACAACCAGATTGTCTACACCAACCGAAACGTTTCAATTCAACAGTAAGACTTCATACGCTACATATCTATTTTACTTAAGTTGAATTATATATGATAAGTGTTGTGTTCCCTTCGAATTGTATAACAAATACTTGCATAATTTTAAACAAATATGTTTTTAAAAAATTGGATTGCGGATAACGAGTAGGAATTATGAAGGTGTGTTTCATCATGATGAGGATTAGTCAGCTAAATGTACCTGTATCCTAATGGTTGACGTTCACATCGGCACTACAAATCAGTTAGTTCATGTTAAATATCATCGTCTTCACCACAAGGTGACCGTGGTCCATAGAGTCACATATGTGCATCGTGTATGCATACATAATTTGGGAATATTTGTATTTTGCCGCTGACACTGTTAAGCGCTGAAATTGATCAGTATCTCTTGCTATATATGCCGAGTTTCGGTGTGAACATCAACACTGAGACACAGGTACATTTAACTGAGTAAGAAAAATGAAAAATAAGGGTCCTAAATTCCACATGCCAGACAGAATCCAACTTTAATCATAAAGAAACGACTGTTACAACTAATATAGCTCTTTTAATAAGTCTTGATAGACAAGATAGCAAGTATATAAAAAATAAGAAATTTATTGAAACAACAGGGAACTCAAATTTTTAAGCAGATTGTAGAAACACTTATCACATTCTTCACACAACCCTTCAGAAGAATTGAGTTTGCAATGAAAGATAAAATGACAACCAATCAAACAATAAAAAAGAGAAGTCATCTGATGAAAAAAAATACATTTCACTTACTAGCTTCATCTTGAGTATGTTTAATGGCGAAGCATTGTTCTTCTTTGTTGAAAAATTCAACTAACACTTTGAATTTCCGAATATCTATAGAAAAAGAATCATGCAAATATCATGCTAAAAAGCGCCAATGAATTCGTTTGTTTTAAAAAAACAATTCACATAGAGACTAACTCAGTACAAGCATGTATATGCTCAACTCGATTAATACTGTGTGTGCGTAGAACTAGTGACATTACCTGCCACAGAAACCAGGTTAAATTTACAACAACTGAATGACAAAATGATCAACCACTAAACCACTGTTTCACAAATAATTGAAGATGCAGCTTCATCAAATGAATTATATTGAAAGATACATACTTGACACACCAAAAGGATTTCGAACTGGTACATTCATGAATCCCATACATGCACAAGTATAGTGAATAGTAAGGTTTACTCAATCATTTAAATCAAACAAAAATAGTTTCGATTTCTAAGATAAGTGTGTGAGTGTGTGGCTAAATTGAAGAAATGGCAATTCCAATCACTTTAAATGGAGGACGTAGTTTTAAGTGCACCCTGTTTACATGCACAACATAAAGAGTGAAAAATTACATTATATAAACGGGGACACTATCGCGAATTCATACGCTTAGGGAATACAAAAGTAATAATTTATTTAATAATTTAAATACAAAATTTGGCACAAATAGGAATTAAAAATATATGCACCACACAATCAAAACAAGAATATTGCAAAATAATAAGGACGGTAAGGTGATAGTAAAGAAAAGTAAAACTTAGTAAGACAGCAAAAAAATTACATGATAAGAAATACAGATCTGAAAAAAGTACGAAGAAAAAGATTTCATCCTATTGAGACAAGTCATTACACTATTATGGAGACTTTATTCGGAAACCAGTCTTAGTTCGGGACATCACACACTAGGTAACAGTTCATTTATAAGTCAATTTCTGATAAAATAATGATTTTATTACATATCTTTTAGTCATTGTTATTTCGTGAATTCCTTTGTCATTATTTTATATGGATATATCTCTGTATATGTAAGCACTTTAGATCAAACTTGTAAAAAGATGATAAACTAGACATGTGAGTCTCAACAACTATTTGAAAATTTCGTTGTCGAACATTAATTGGCGTTGCATACAATTCCCATATAAAAATTAATGTCTCAACAAACAGTAAGCATACTGGAGAAACAGTACCTAGTCTAAGAAACGTTAATATAACTGAATATACAATCATGTCTGCTTGGTTTTGAGTCAAAAAATTGTGTCTGTACGTGAAGGAAGCATTTCTTTAGTAGAAATTCATAAAACTTGCAGCACAGTTTTCAGGTTATTAACGAAAATGCTCCAACAAAGTGACAGATAAACCTTATATGTGGACTCCAGATACTTTGTTGTAGCACCAAACTAAATCTGAAGTAAGTGCTTTCGTTACACCTCATCAGGTAATTTAAACAAACTTAAGCCATACGTTTTCACAATTGTCTTATCTACCACTAATCCCAACACTTAATAAACTTATTGGAATATAGAAATCTAAATAAAAGGTAGGTTTAATTGTATCAGAAAAGGAAAAGAAAAGCATATTTATATGTACCACAATACTGACCATGAACAGGTTTTCCTTCAGACACTTCATAAATATCTTTTACAAAACTTAAAGTAGCCTCAGAAATGTGTACTTTTCCAGCTTCACCACTGGACTCCATTTCGTTGGCCAATGTAACATCATTAGACCAGACGTCGAATTTAAAACGTTTTGTACCGACAATCCCACAAATTACTTTGCCAGTGTGTACACCAACACGCATATTCACCTAAAAATGAAAAAATATATACATATATAATGCATGAGTGCTCTTTTAATACAGGTGAGATTAAAACAAACATTAGGCTCAAGTCGAGGAGAAATAGAATTAATCACGTCTTCTAAACTACTAAGATAAATCCAACCAGTTCGTAAGGATCTATACTGCATTTTCTCACGAGCTCAAACAAATGATCATGAATAGTAGTCATACACGATTTATAATTCAATCGATTATATGAGTAAAATATCACACACACTATAGCGTAAAATAATTTCTCAATATCGACAGACAAAGAGATAGTCTTATGGTAGGCAAACTGACCGTAACAGCAATAACGAATCAGTCAATAGATGGAACTTACAATTAAGACTATCTTTTACACCATAAAACAACTGCTTGACGAGTTACTCCTTAAAAAATAGCTACCCAATTTTCGGATTTTCCTAAAACTGTTAGAACCAAAATTTTTTCAGATTTCTAATATACTGTACACTAGTGAATCTGAAAAAAGTTCCTTAATTAATGCCAGGTTGTCTGGAAGTAATGAGGATTTTTTTAAATAGTTCATTTTATAATTGCTTAATTTTGTTAAACGATATACAGTCAATCTGAAAGTTGAGTTAATCAGTTCATAATAAAATCTCTATTAATAATTGATACACGTTGTAACCTAGAACTGTGCCCTAGAGTGAAATCAAATACAAAGATCAACCAACTAGTGGAAAATATTACTTGGAACAAAATGGTTTCTTAATAGATTTATATAATCAAACATTAAGATATGCACAAATGTTCAATTATCAAGAAAAGTATGTTTTCATTCATTCGAACATAACAGTGAATCGTCAGACATAATGGGTAACTAGACACTCATTCAAAATAAGTTTTACTATTTCACCTAATATTTTCATATATATTGTTACTGTACTGCAAATCATCTATGTCACTGCATAACTCCTCAGCTGCATTCCACTAACATAACCTAACAATTAAATCAGTCAGCCACAACGTAAAACTTGGTAACTGTGTACATCATGTTCAAGTTTTAACTCCTCAATTAGTTAACAGAGATGAAATTACCAAGTTAAATCTCAGACTAGTGAATCTGATATGCCAGGCACCTAAAGAAGATTGATTATCATCGAGAGCTATTTATCTGTAGACATTTTCAGTATTTTCGGTTATATTCAAGGTGAACAACTTATTTCTACTATCATTCAATTCACCCTGATTTTTCTTCCGTTAAATACATTAACTGTTATTATGTCATTTCTCATTGATGAACTATGGTTAATCAACTGTGTACACGAACTCCAGTTCACATTCACTATTACTTCTATTTTATACTAATGTTAGTTTCCTAATTGGTTGACTATGTGGTCAGGTTTTATTTATCTATAAAGGAATGTGTGAAATATAGTGGGATTTTGTCTGGTTGGTCTATCGACTTGTGTTCTTTTATCTCTGGCTTGGGACTCAGTGGGGATAGGGCAAACGCCCATTTACCGACTAGGCATAAACCCAACTGGTGTTTGGTCAATCGACCAATTTCTCGCGACATAAAAGAATCCCTACTTCATCAATCGATTTACCATCTTCAACTAGAATCGTATTCCTAACCGATATATCGTTCAATCGATAGTCCCAGAAAACACGAGCAATCCTTTGAAGACATCTTTGATAGAACACTAGGAAACTACGAATATTCACTATTCTTAATTGTCATGTTTCACACCCATAAAGTAAAACAGATCGAACCACCGCGCAGTAAGCTCGTCTATTGGTCAGTAGACAGATGTCTCGCCTAAACCACAAGTGACAAAAGTTAGTGGAAGCCAATCAAGTCTTCTATATCTGAGCCGATTTAATCAGTCACTAGATCATCAGGATTGATAATACACCGAAGATAAGTGAAGCGGCTAACACACTCAATTACTTCGTTCAGTATCATTAATTTCGGCGCCGACGCAAGCCAGCCTTGAAACGTCTTGCATTTGGAGGAAGAAAGTTGCATCTCAAACGAGCTTGCATTGATGCGGCCTGCTTGAACTCTTGGGTTACCACTTTTTACCAAAATCTGAACAGGTTACTTTTCAATTTCTGTTTTGTTTTAATTGCCTAATCATGTCTCGAAATCGGATTGTGTACACTCACGCCTTTATAAAAAGTTTACGACCTATCATTAGTCATTCAGTTAGATCTAAATGAAAACATCATCGTGGCTGGCAACATATATGGATAATGAAACCTGTTGCTAAATCACAGGGTAAAGAAATATTTCTATTCCGTAAATTAAAGGATATTGCAGCATGGAAGCGTACCGGAATGAAATAAGATCAATAAATTATTGGTGATTCAACGGATTGTGAACTACCTGAAACCTATGTTGTTTCACGGTACATAACTAATGCATATTAATTATGTGAACGTAAATTCGATTTACGTGTCTATGTTCTATTCAATCGAATGGAAGTATGGGTTCACAGAGATGGATTTGCCCGCTTCTCCAATACACGATTTTCATTTGATTCTATTAATGATCATTACATACATTTGACAAATGTTGCTGAACAAAAGACTGCACCTGATTATGATTCTGAAAAAGGTTGTAAATGGTCAATTGATCGTTTGCGTTAATCTCTTCTAGCTAAATATAGCTATGAAAAGACATGTACACGGTAAAAGAGTAAATTGTTAAAACACTGTATGCTGAAAATTCATATTGTACGAAACATACTATTAAATAAAGCCTTTATTACTATTATTATTATTAGGGTAGTCAGAAGACTGCAATTTGTCAGAGTCGTCAACAAATAGAACTATGTCGTCTGCATATTCTAAGTCAGCAAGTGTATCTTCTGGAAAAAGGTCAACTCCCGAGATTTTAGACAACGAGAACGTCAACTTTAAAAGCAGACCTAAGACAAAATTAGGTAAAAAAATGAGGAAAACGGACAACCGAGGTGGACACCACTTAAAGTAATCAACTTCGATGACAATTTGCCATTAGCTCTCACTCGACTAGTAGTGCTCGAGTAGAGAGTCATTACAAGATTAGTGGTAGTCTTTGGCACTCTTTTCAATGAAAGACAGTCATACAACAGTTAAATTTCGCCCTAAGGTCAATGAATACAACTTTTGCCGAATACCGAAAAGTGTGCGTGTGTCCCAGAACCTGCCGAAGTGTAAGTATTCGGCTTATACAACCATGCTTAAGTCTGAAACCACAATGGTTTCCTCGAGTTTGCATTTTACGGACTTTAGTTAGGCGTTGAAGTATTAATATTATTATAGACTAGGACCGTTAGTGATCGAGACTAGCCAGATTGGATTACGTTCAGCTCTCAGATCCTAAACAACATAATAGTCAATCTTACTGCTAAAACTAGATCACCATCCCTAAATATCTCAAGGGCTTATCCATTAGGTCCAGCCGCTCCCTTGCTTTAGGTTGAATCTATGAGTTTAGTAGATGTAGCTTGAATCCACTTATTTCTCTTAACGTTTCAATTTAATTCACTGGTAGATATCACAGGTTTTAGGATGTCATTCCGAGCTGCCTCGAGGTGAGTAATACATAGATGACTAATGTGCCATCGAAATAAGCAAACCAGACCACTACGTTTAGATAGCAGCTACTGTCGGGATAAAAACTAAACTCACTGGAATAGACTATCACTTGACTGTGTGTAATGTTTAACAATCGATCCTGTTGAAAGGATGCTATTCATGACATGAAGCAAAAATACAACAGAAATCGTAAATATCAATTGGCTTGAATATGACCCAATTTACAATGATCACTATATAACCCAAATTTTTAGCGTTAACGGATTAAACATAATCACTCATCTATTATGACTACTGAATATGTTTCATATTGAGATGATTCTAAATAAATTATCAACTAATTCATACACTCGTTTGATGCAGCATCACGAACATCAACTACTTAATAATACAAGTGAAAGGCGTCAAAATATGTTCACTTGATAATTTAGAAATATGGGCAAATGCACTCAAATATAAGACGATTTAAAATGATTTTAGAGGAGCACAGCAAGTTTAACCAAATTCTAAAAGTGGAGTTTGACGTCAAAATATGCAAACTATATGAGCGACATGAGAAATGTAACTACATTCATTTCCTGATATAAGATAGATGAACGGTCTCGCTGGAATCTAATAAGGAATAGACTTTCCAGTCTTTGACAATTTAGGATGAATTTTCGTGATGTTTCCAAGATTAAAACGGGCTAAGATAATAATCGTTTATTTTACTGATTGGTATAATTTCCTTTAACACTGAGGAACCTGATCATCATTTTTGGATAGGACTAAAATACAAGTTGACAATAGTTGCTTACTACATACAATATAATTATCATTGTTATCTAAGCACAAAATGGAACCAAAAGTATATGCACTACACAAGTAAAAAAGTAAGATTGTGAAGAAAATGAAAAAGGCAATCAAGGGAAAAATGTAGAATTTAACAAGACAACAAGAGAATTACGAGGTAGAAGATACACTTTGAAGAGAGATACAAATAAGATTCCATCCTTGCTAAAAGTAATCATCATACTTCCATGAAGAGTGGAATAGCAGACTGCGGCACGACCACCACTGGTTTCTATTCTGGGTCGTACTTAGTAAGGTCTCTGTTAGGAATGCTAAGGTTTGTGAATTAAGATGACACCTCGGTACCAGCTAAGAAAGGTATGACCAGTGACAAAATAAGTTGAGCTAGGTTATTCTTCTGAGTCTCAGTCCAAGTAACTGGAGGAGTCGAGCATCAGCAAGAAGAATTTAATTTTACAGGCAGCCTATCAGACGAATGACAAACACACAACTCATGTGTATACATACAAAAAAGGAGAACGTACTTGGAAGTGTCACAAATAGAGTGGTAAACTGAACAACGGACCAATAGGATTTAATGTCCCATTAGGTGGGAAACACAAACTAAAGGTGGCGTCGACAGTTTTAAATTTCCACAAATGAATCACAAAATTAATAAATTCTGGGGATCTAGCATTTTCAACACCTTCCATGTACGTTACTCGTAACCGTTTGATGCAGAATTCTTGAAACTGGATAGAGGCGAACTGAGACCCATTGTCTGAAACGATCATGTCCCGCAAGCCATCCCTGGAAAAAATCTCTATCAGGATCCGTAGAGTTTTCGTGGTCGATCGTGGCACCATGGGGAGAATCTCTGACCGTTTTGAAAACGCACCCACTCCAACTAAGTAGGTGACTCGATTGATTGGGTTGGCAAAGTCGACAGATATCTGTGACCAGGGATACTCGGGATATGGTCATGCGATCGGCAGTATTTTACCGTTGAATCTCGCCGCCTGTTGATGGTGAGTGCATCTGCTTACCAAGTCGATGATGTGTTGGCAAGTTATTGGCCAATATGCAAAACTCCGGGATAAGAACTCCATTCGTTTTATTCCAGAATGATCAATATGGAAATGTTGCAACACTTTGTCGTAGTGATTTCGGCACAACCACTCTCTCAATCTAAACACCAAGCATTCATTTATGACGCACAACGAGTTTCGACGGTGAAAGGTACTAGCAATCACAGGCCAGATGTGTGGGCGTATACTGTTGGCTATACTTTCCCACCACCATAATGATATTTAGCGACGGTGGAAAACGAGAACGTAGTTCACTTATTGGCTAAGTAATCAACTTGATCAACTCATCAATCAAACAATTGGTCTCACGTTCGAGTCACAGCAATTGGAGACAAGAGTTGGTGGTAGGTTGAGAAAAAAAAATCAAAAAGCAACCTATATAGAGTCAAGGTCAACAATCATTGATTGAAAAGTCAGGCGCTATTAACTGCCAATCAGTATACAGTTGTGTATATTGCCCCACCAATTAATTGGACACTGGCTAGGTCATTCTTCACAGAAAATCAATATGTAAAGATCCACTGAACGCATAAACTTATTATTGGATCGACTTATAATAGTCGATCGGCAATTGATAGCTGTTCTATCAAGCACGGACTGTGATCATATCAGAAACACCGGCCCAGATTAATGAAGTATTCACCGAAATTCACCTACTATTTCCAAAAGAATCATCTCTGCCCCTATTACTTAGAGACGCTGATCCGAAAAAGCCGAACCGGTGGACTGGATACATCTGCTTCAATCATTTCAAAGATCAAGCAAGCGCTAGCTGACAAACCTATCATAGTCGTTCAGTAAATTGGCGGGTGACCATAGCAACAGATGTGCGAACAGTAAAGCCGCTACTGTAAATAAGAAAGTTGTTTTGATTAACTTGGTTAAATTGTGTACTGTGTACAAGAAGCTGAAGCATTCAGCAAAAAGAAGCACAAAACCGGGGAAAGTTGCTACAATCGTCAAAATACTCCCCAGAGGCAGTCATGTCATTGACTTCCTAAGTGATGGATACAGCCGTTCAAGATGTGAGAGTACCGGCTAAAAGATCACAGATGTCCAATGTGACCAAGTATCATCACGGTTACCATGCAAGGACACCACAACTTTTCGTGTGGGAGGAAATCAGTGGTGGATTGTGATTACTTATAAAATGTGTAACTAGTCATGTTTTCTTTTGTTTTGTAGTTGTACATGAACACACTCAAATTCAAATGAATCCATGAGACCATGTCATTATCTTCTTTTTTTCATGGGGGAGGAGTGTTCTGCTGGACGATTAAAAAATTAAAGTAAACTTCTAGAACTATGTTTTAAAACACTATTTAAATTATTTTAGCTGTGTGTAGTGCAGGCATTCTATCCTTATCATTATTATGTCTCTATAGCCCCATTCAACCGTTTAGCAAATTTGATGTTAGCAAATTATCTCTTATTTATGAATTACAGTTAATTAGTAGTGTAAACGTTACTTTTGTTCACTACTACTATCTCCCTTGTTTGTAGTTTGGTTTCGTGTATATAAAGGAACACTGAAAAATAATGACTCTGTCGAGTGGTCAGGTCAGTTGTCCCATCTTTACTTCGGCTTTTAGAGGGAGAGCTTGCAATCACAGGGCAAGCGTGTTAGCGCAGACTGATTAGTTAAACTCGTAACAACCTTTTATTGACGTCATAATTGTCACAAACCACTGATTTACATCATCTCTAGGAACCTAACAGGAAATCAGGATAGATCAACAGAAACCAATCCTATACAGCTTTCTTTCGTTTCACGACGTCATGTTATAAACTGACCACCGGTTTGTTCTTTCCGACCAGTCCCAGCGTCGCCAAATAGTACATGGTATGGAGGCAGCTGAGATGACATTCATTAAAATGACCGAACTACAGAAACCGATGGTTCAAGACAGTGACGCTAAACCAATTTTCATCACTTAATACGAACACATATTCCCGAACCTCAGCATTACTAATATGATGGATGCCAGTAATTCTTCGGAGACAATAACGATCGAATACAGAAAGACGCCGCACCTCTTTTGTCCAGAGACAGGATTTTGCAAGCATGAAACAGTTTTGCTCTGACTGAGGCGTTGCAGACCCGACATTTTACAATCAAACTCACGTCACGATGGCCCCAAACTTCTTCGAACCACCTTATCAGTCCCCTATAGAGTTGGGCACTATCCTTAAAAAAGAGCTGGAAGTAATTCGTTTGGGCTTAATAACTTATTGCTATTCAGGGATTAGAGTTGTTCTTTGACCTCCTTTCCGTTGAGTGAATCAGTTATCATCGGCTATGCAGTTGAGCAACAGACCAGCTGAACTGACACTCGAAAACCTAGCCCATCGTCTCAGACGTTCCTAAATACTGGTGATTGGCGCACCATCAACTTCACAGATAACTTCACTGACATCAGCCTCCTGCCAGTAGATTGGACGAGTTGCAAGGGCTTGTGGGAACTACCAGAATCAGCTACTACTTCTAACTCCATAGCACACTCAGAACACCAGGTTTTCCAGTCCTTATGCAGGCTTTCGCAATTATCTAGGCATAGGAATCTATGTTTATTATCAAACTTATGAGTCACTGGAGTAAACCGGCGTTCCTCAATGAGTTGCAAGGGATCTGCAGAAACCCAATGCTGGACGTTTCGTAATATATAGTGAAAATAAACGAGAGACGAAAATAGAAGAGTATGTAAAATAAAGTGAAAACTTTTATTGAAATGACAGTAAGTATCGCATAAGTATGAATATCGTTCAAGTGAGAAGCAATATGATAAACGGACCACTGTATTCTAATTCTTAGTAGTTGCTACTGCGTGTGAGCTGAGATACTGCACGGTCGTCCAAACCGAAGCAGGTGACTTTTCCAAGGGTCTGGTTTCCTGGCACTTGACTTTAAGGTCAATCTACAAGGCAGTGGAACATCGTCAGAAGACGTAGTTCAATGGTAGCTGGTGTCCAGAATTGGCTAGTGCACCTTTCGTTTTATTGGCATACTGGAGCCCATATACAACATTGGTTAGGGATTAGGGTTTTCCAACTTCCATAAGTAAACCCTCAAAGCCCATCAATCCAGTTTAGGTGCAGTACCTTTGCTTCGTCCTCCCACTACAGTAAACTACAACCACCGCTCCCCACCCCCATCGCGAGAAGGAAGTGGCTAGAACTTTCCTAGAAAGGGCTGAACACTACTTAAGATTGACAGTTCACCGTAAGCTCTAACTCGACCAGTGATGCTCACGTAGAGACCCTTTATAGGATTTATGTACATTTCAGAAACTCCTTTTAAAGATGAACGTTGTCACAAAGCCTCTCGATCTACGGAGTCGGACCCGACTTTTAAGTCAAGGAATACAACCCTTATTAGACGACTGTAGCTATGCCTATACTCCAGGATCTGATGGAAAGTAAATGTATAGTCAATACATCCTGGCCCAGGTCTGAAACCACCCTAGTTTAACTGAGTTTGTTGTTCCTTGGCTTCGGACAAACATCGGATAATTACAGAGGCTAGCATCCCGGACACTATATTAATCAAACTGATGCATCTGTGATTATCATAATATCCCTATCCTTGGAAGGTGATTTGAAGACAGAAGGCAGAAAACCCTGAACATAGGTTTCGTCCCATATAGCATTCGTCAGCAGGGCATGGCCAATTAAATCCAGGGTCTCCCAGTTTAGCAATCGTTACCACTGAGCTGTTCGGGCCGCTGACGAGTGCCACATAGTGTGAAAAAGTCAAGCAGGACAAGCAAATTGTATATTTGGTGAGAACACAGGATGTCATAAAATATTATAAACATTACTTTTAATCATCAATTTGTATATCATTCGTGTTCTC
This sequence comes from Schistosoma japonicum, assembly GCA_025215515.1. Taxonomy (NCBI): domain Eukaryota; kingdom Metazoa; phylum Platyhelminthes; class Trematoda; order Strigeidida; family Schistosomatidae; genus Schistosoma; species Schistosoma japonicum. The sequence continues at coordinate 41,050,058 of CM046064.1, read as the reverse complement.
TGATCCGTGTCGATTGTAGTCTTTCTTCCCTTGGTTGTCCTCGATTCTCCTATGTATTCTAATCATGCTCTGCTTCTTGCCACCCCACAACTCGCTTCATATGCTGTTACCCGATTCTTCCTAATTTCACGTGACGTTCCGTTACCTACTACTTATGGACGACTTTATGAGTAGCATTTACCACAATAGCACAAAACCTAGGTCTAGGGTTTCCTGTCGACAACCCTCAAACCGCATTTCGTCTCTACATGGTCCCAGTAATGTCGAGTCACTTAGACTAGTGACCACATTACAAAATGGTCGATAGAATTCGATCAGCACTATGAAGTACTTGACGAACATCCAGTCAGTCACTTTACAGCCAACGTCAACTTGAATTGGTTGGTAATAAATAATTCATTTCACCATTAAAGATTTTATTGGAATTCAAAAAAATATTAACATAGAAACCATGAAAGTTCTTCTAAAATGACAGCATCTGCATCTAATCTATAAACGATTAGTTTAGGTCTCCCTGTAGTCAAATGCGTAGTTGAAGATCAACAGCTAATATACTGATGCCTTATTTTCGGTTGGCCAATGGTATGAAGGGCGAAATGACATCTATATTGACTCTAGAGTGAATGACCAACAATTATAACATTTAATCATATCAATCTGTGTTTAACATATCGTAAATAAGTACGTTATTCTAGTAAACTAAAATTTTTCTCCTTTCTGCCTGTGGTATTGATTTCAGTTTGGAAGCGGCTATCACACGGCCCCATCACACAGCTATATTTCCATCTGCTGATCAATATTGATTTCTTCAACCCCAAAACCTTAGTCGCTTGAAAATTTAACCAGCTAACTCATAACACAACCATAGTTTCCTTCTATTGTACCCACACATCAATAAACACTTTATAATTCATGTAACAACCACTTTAATAAATGAAGATCCTCAACCTTATCAATTGAATTAACATTTTTTTGCAGTCTACATTTAACCTCAGTGTTGATTACTCGACGGTTTAAAAAAACATAAGCAATGATTCAAAAAAAATTATTACCAAATATGAGTAAAATACAAGTATTAAATTATGAAAAGATCACGTTCCACAAACACATGTTAAAATAAAGCTGACTGCTGTGCAGCATATTCGAACAATGACTGGTAGGACGACATCTTGCCTGAGTCATAGGTGATGAAAGGTGAAAATCAAACATGATTTCTAAATAACGTAAAGATATTAATCTATCAGGACTCATAACTTCAAACATACGTGAAATCAATCAATCAGTTATGCACAACGTAGAATCTGGCATATACGTGCGCTAGCTCAAGTTGCCATACCACATTAGCACGATGTGATCAAATTTATAAGATTAATACTAGAATATAGTCCAAAAAGAAGTAATGAAAAGGTATGTATGAAAGAATGATGGAATTCATGATTTAGAAGATAAAGAGTGAATGCGCCTGGCGCACAGTATCCATTCTGAGCCGTCACCCAACCAAAAGTTTCGCTTATTGCGCAGATCCTAACCAGGTAGTTTGCACCTACCAGCATGGCTCAGTCCAACATTCAACGACTTCATGAACCCATACTATGTTTTGGCTAGGAGCCGAAACATGGAATGAGTTCATGACAAGGCAAGGATTCCTCTCAGAGTTCAACTTAATAATGAAAAAGTCAAGAATACATTTCAGGAACAACTAGCAAACCAATTAGTCAACTACGCAAGCTGTATCCATCCCGAGTCAGCTTGGAATGATATCCAAAAAGCTGTTGAAACAGTAGTAATATCTACGAGTAAACTAAACCAAGAAGTTGAGAAAATTCAATAGATTTCAGCTGCATCTACTGAAGTGATAGATGCTCGGCAACACATCCCGCTTGGTTTTGAACACGATGAGGAGCGAAGGCAGCTTAAACACAAGCTGGTTAAAAGCTTACGTAATGATCTTGAGTAGTGCTGAAAGCTAGAGAGATGAAAAAGGCAGCGGTAATAGGTAACAGTAGGCAACTGTTCAAACGTATCAAATAAACGGGTATAAGAAATCCAACAGTAAGTGAAACTATCTCAGAAAAAGATGAGACCACTATTCACTGTCAATCCAGAAGATTAGACCGATGGGCAGAACACTTTAGGGAACAGTTCAACTGGCCCTCAGCGTCATCCCAGTCGCCCACCATCCCCAAGTAATCTGAATGGCAAATTAATGTTGGTCCCCACCCCCAGGTTTTAGTGAGGTTGAGAAGGCTATAGGGAACTTAAAGCGAGGGAGAGCAGCAGGACCTGGCGAATTAACCCCTTAAATATTGGAGGATGGAGGTCCAGTTATAGCAACGTGATTAACTGAGATCTTGGCTAGAATCTAGGAACTGGACGTAATCCCATCTGACTCGTCTCGAACACTAATCGTCCTAGTCTATAGGAAGTCCTCTTGTGACAATTACCGAGGGATCAGCTTAATGAATATAATGTTGAAAATATTGGCTTCAATAATACTACGACATCTAACCAGAGCTCGTGAAGAGCAAACTCGAGAAAACCAAGGTGGTTTCAGACCTGGTCGTTGTTATATAGACCAAATATTCACACTTCGGCAGGTTCTGGAACATAGGCATACTGTTAGACGCCCAACAATAGCTGTATTCCTTGACCTTAAGGTAGCGTTTGACTATATCGATCGTAAGGTTATGTGGCAATGTCTGTTATTGAAAGGCGTACCACGGAAGTACATTAACTTTATACAAGCTTTCTACTCGAACACCATATGTCGAGTCACAGCTTGTAGCGTATTATCGTCGGAACTGAGTACCTCAATTGGTGCTCGTCAAGGTTATCTGCTTTCCCCATTTTTATTTAATTTTACCACTGACATACTCTTAGAGTCAACATTGTCATCGTCGGATTTCTCCGAGGTTGACCTACTTCCAGAAGATAAACATGATGGCTTAGAATATGCAGATGATATAGTTCTATTGGGTGGAGATGCTAATAAAATGCAAAATCTTTTGACTGCGTTAAACATGAATGCAAGTATGTTCGGGATGCGATTCTCCCCATCTAAATGCGAAATGCTGCTTCAGGACTGGCTTAATTCGGCACCGAAGTTAGTGATAGGGAGCGAAGCAACTAGGTGTGTTAACCGCTTCACATATCTTAGAAGCCTTATCAGTGTTGACGGTCTGGTGTCTGCTAAAATCTCGGCTCGTATACATAAGGCCCGAATTCGAATCATTACTAGCTAACTTGGTAAAAAAGTTTTACAGTCATCTTGTGAAACTATTTTTACACTCAAAATAACTTACTCATGTAGATGTCTAGTTGCAAAAGTGAAAACACTTATGACGAAATAATGGATAATTCTCCGAAAAATGAACTTGCGATTCTTAATTTATTTTTGACAGAGCATATAACTTAAGAAAATAAACTAGAAACTTATAGGTTTAAAATAAGATCTGTATATTAATAGATGTGCAGTTATGGCTAAGATGTTGCTAAGCCTAACTCCGAACCACCAGGTTTCATATCGAGTCCAACACGACCCATTTTGGTTTGGGCAGCTGAGTAACAGTATCACTAACCTTTAAACACAGTATGGTAAAAATTTAAGTCGTACTTGGTGAATAGGTCATATCATCAATCATCATCATCAAACTACCGTATCAATATTACAGAATAAATAATATCAATGATAATGGTTAGAACTAGACATAAGTGTGCGTATAATCATGTATAAATATACATCACTTACTTCCTCAGAATGATCTTCATCGAACTGTTGTATAGCTAAACACATTGCTCTACCCATTTCTACTGTTCGCTCAGCATGATCAACCACTGGATTCGGGCACCCAGATACACAGTAATAACAGTCACCTAGAGTGGCAATTTTTTCACATCCAACAAGTTCGCATAAACGATCAAACCTATAGAAAGTGGTAGAAAATGTATATCACTTAGATTTATAAATTCAAGAACTTATTCTACAGATTGTAATCACAATGAGTGTTCGTACTAAATGCTTCCAATATCATGATGCGTAGCACATAAAAGGGACACTGATATCACAAAATACTGACATATGCCAGATTGTAATTATAATCAAGCAACTATATACACTTGTTGTCAGTGTAGAGAAATTAGATAAAAAGTGGAGCAAGCTAACGGTTGAGTTACATTTGTAAGACATTAAAGTCGATTTAACAAAGGCTATCAGTAACATCGGATATGAATCAAGTCATTGTAAGTTAAGAAATGACACCCTACATACAGTTGAAGAGCACAAGAGTAAAAATAAGTCGTTTAATTAGAAGTAAAATCCAAAATACTTTATTTTTGATACATCCTTACTTACGTGACATTATATTGTCTCACGCTTATGAAGAATATTGAATCTTATGAGAAGATTGGTTTCAATACATAATAGACAAGGAATGAACTGACAGGTGATATATAGCATAATACATAATGGTCCTGATGACTACATATTAGACAGAATTATTGAAGTAAATAAACCAACTGAGATGAACTGATATCAATGACCAACAGAACACTCAGAAAAGTATATTTGCTTCAGAGTCAAAGAACAAACTTTAGCAAGAAGTATTAAAAGAAAATTAAATATAATTACTGTAATGGTCTGTAGTGTTCGATTTACTACGGCAGATACAAATGCCTTTTAACGCTTTGGTTCGAACATTATGTTAAGTGATTAGTCTAAGGAAATGAGTTAGAAGCTTTGATAGCCAACCGAATTCAACTCTACATATCTCATGCGCATATATACCCTAAGTAACTATGAAAAAGACACCATAATATGATTCAACAGGAAGGAATGAAGTAAATATGTCTACCTACTGCCTGTCCTCGAGGTGATCGTGAATGTCTGATCTTCAGATAGACGCGAAACTAGACTTGTAGAAAACCTTGGCACGTCAATCATTTACCATATCAGCGATTGTAGGATATGAGTTTGGTAGATAGATCATTAATATACCACAGGATTTAAGAACTGGCTAAAGAAAAACCATTACAATCTGTCAACTCATTCTTTACAATCAAGCCTACTCATCAAGAAAAACAAGCTATTCATTTTATAAGACTCAGATTGCTGAACGTGCATGACTTATTACAAAATTGTAGATACACTTTGCTGAAAAACAGTAGCTAGCACGAACCTAAGTCCATAACTTTATGCTAATTACACCTTCATATACTGAACACTGTTAGCTATGTATTAGGCATTAAAGATTAGATGGATGCCACAGATGAGTTCACTTCCTCAACCAGTGTGCCTATGGATTACAATATCAAAACATAAATGAGAATAATGGGATGGGATCCTGCTGACATAAAAATAATTACGAAATCAATGAATAAGTGGAACCCAAATGTTAAATATATCGAAAAAATTTTGCCATTGTTGTTTTTTTTCTTTTTTTTCTTCTTACCATTATTATTATTAACGTAGGACCTGGTGAATAGGCTATAGGTGCAATTTACCATAACACATTAGCACGATGAGATCAGATTTACAAGATTAACATGACAACATAATACAATAGGGAGGAACAAAAGGAAGGTGCGTGCGAAACAACAATGAAACATTAGATCTAGAAGATAAAAAGTGAATACACTTGTGCCACTGCGACTGATTCTCAGCCATATCACGCGGTCTCCAGCCACCGATCACGATTATCACATCGACCCCAATCAGACAATCCGCACCCACCAACACGGCATGGATCAACGGTCAAAGACTTCATAGACTGATGTCAGGTTTTGGTTGGACTGCCCCTAGCTTCCTTCGATACTACTCCTACGCCAGCCAACATCGTGTAACCAAGTAGGCGGTGGTTGGGTATATGTAATACATTGACAAACCACCTCGGTGGATGAACGTTCACAACCTCGCTAACTGATTCGACATTTTTTCTGAATACTCTTTGTCTAACATATTGCTTACTCCATCATTCCATGATATACAGGCGATGCTTCGACTACTTCCACGATCAAAGACCTGAATCCGACGAATAGTTTCTATTTTAATAGCCCATGTTTTGCGATCGTAAGTCAGTAATAAGCAGACCGTCTGATCGCCTTGCGAAACAATGTAATCATGTATAGAACGCGACTCTTCCTCTAAAAGCAAACTTGCTTATAGTGTCACGAAGTGTCATGAAGTAAAACGCATGAGTGTGTCAACTACTTTACGTATTTTAGACGCTTCATCTATTCTAATGGGTTGGTATCTGACGGAATTTGGGTATGGATTCACAACATATGCCTGACTTCTGCCGATTTGTGATACGTCTGACAGCTAATTAAGGAACGAGTATACGATTAACCAGCTCGCTTTGTATTAACCTACACAGAAGTGGGTAACATATTTGTAGCAAACTGACAGTAGCTTTATGGACTGTGAAGAACTTAACACACTGGGCAACTGCCCAAAAGTATTCTTAGAAAATATGAGCTGTCATTCATGTAAAAAAATATCCAACTAAGGTTGTCTAGGTTCTTTATCAGATAAAGAGTAAAAACGAGCATCACAAAAGGAGTAATGTGGTTGTAATTATGTTAGCTGTATCAGAAATGTGAAATAACCTTTTCATTAAACGGTCTGGAAAATATGCACTTACCTTCCAAAAAGATCATTCAATAAATAGACAAGATGTGATGCAGATTTATTTGAGCTCATTTTAGTAAAACCAACAATATCAGCAAACAATACACTGACATTTTCCAATTGATTTACATGAAATTTTCTAAATGCAACAGCACGTGCTGGAGGAACAGCTGTTTTAGGCACTAGACTGCATTTTGGACTGCTAGCACTACCAACACTGGAATCTATTTCCAATTCATCTGAAAATGAAGCCATTTAAATAGAAGAGCTTATAAATGACAAGTGGATTTCAACTTGTTGAACTTTACATGTGTACAGAAGACTCAACTACATAAATTTCAGTAAACGCGATTCATTAATCGAAAGAAACAGATAGTAACCTAGACAATATAAATAGCTTAGATTAATATACGGATTACTAAAAGATACGATTCAGTGTACGGACGAATCAATAGAAAGAATTAATGCGGTGAAAAGTAGAGAGGTAAGTTATATAATTTGATAACAAGAAATTTGGAATCAGCAAATATTCTGAGCATGACATTCGTAATTCAGTTACAATAGCCAAATGCCCTTGAAATCCCCGGACAAGGTTGATGAAACACAATGGTAAGAATTAGGCATTTCTTACGAATAACTACATGTTACTAACAAAGTGCCTAAACAGCTTGATACATATTAAAAACTGACAAGGATGACCTGTAATTGAAACTAGTGTTAAATGGTAGACTTTGGATTTTTTTCTCACAATTTTGATACAGGACACTAACCAGAGAGGCATACCATTCTGAATAAATGAATCAAAAGAGGAACAAAAATATCCCTCATTTTTCTATGGCAAACATAACTTTATAAACCACTGTATTAACCTTTACGTGGACCATATATTGAATCATTTTGAACAGTCAAATTTCAATTAAATTTTGGGAATATCGCTATCTTGAAAAATGAATTTTACGAATCAAGAAACAGTATATCTTTTGAAGACCAATATAATTCAGCCCTTCTCATAATAAACCTAAAGTTGGTCGACCAATCTAAATGTGGTTGGCAAACTAACGGATATCACGTTTGTGCTCTGATTTACCTACTGAGAATTACGCAACTACACAAGATTAAAGTACTTCTAAAGTAATTAAATGTTTGAGAGCCACTCACACGATGGGCAAGCTAATTCCAAAGGTTTCAGGGCTACTACTTCGCCGTTATGCGGACTGCTAACCAAATAGTTTTGAAAGTCAGTTTCAGAGAACACTGAGGGCTAGTGATACTACTCGGCTGTTCATACAGAAGCTAGGTTATAACCTACGATCTAGTAGTTTAGAGCAATATCTGAACCAACAGTTTTTTTCTACACTGAAATACATCATAAATAGTAAATTGTTGCTTTTGTGCCTAAGGAGAATTGACTAACTGTGATTTTTTCTGAAGCAATATTTTTATGAAAAGTTCCTGGTACACAAAGAGAGAAATTATTTTTGTAAAATATTCCGGTTGATTTGAACTACATCCACAAGTCAATTACTTTACATTAATTATCAACCTAAAACAGTTTCTCGCTAATATTAATGATTTATCTAATTTTCGTTTTTACAAACTAACTTTGATGCAAAGGTTTTTGTTCACAATTACTACCAATACTAGCCTTCTTTGAAATCTGTGTTTCATCATCATCTTCACTATCTTCTCCATCAACGACATAACTGAATCCAGTAATTTTAAACTCTTTTTCAACCGTATTAATATTGTTTGTTTCACTGTGCAATTTTTTATTCCTCAACTTTCTATGTTGACCTTGTTTAAATGCGTTCTTTCTGGATTTATTTTTATTAGCATCATTATTGTCCAAATGCTTGTGATCGTCATCATTAGCCTCATATTCAGCGGTACCTTCATTACCAACCTCACGCATTACTTCTTGGGCAACTTGGTTAGGCATTAGTGAACGAATCATATCATCACGTATTTCTTGTTCCTTTTTCAACGCTTTCCGCATTAATGCGTTATAGCCCATACGTAGAAATGTTGATCGGCGCCAAACCTGTTTTTAATAAATAAAAAAAACGAGATAAGAATAGTATTGTTTCTGTAAGAAGAAATATTTTCGAAAGATAGGTTGTCCAAACAGTATATAAATGACCCAAATAAGTGTGTAAAAGAACTAGAAAGGTGTATAAAATAAATTTAAGGTCTTATCAGTTGGAACTTAACAACTCAATCTCAATCAGCATAAACTGTCATACTATGGTGGTCAATGCACATCATTCTACAATTTAAAAGTTACGAATAGGTTATCTGAAAGGTTTTTTCATGAAAAAATACGATTTACTCAATAAAATTGACCTTGCAACTGATCACGTTGGGGTAAGACTGAAAATAACACCAAATTCAGGTTCATAGTTAGTACGAACTTGTGACACCAAAACGTTTTGTAGAGAGTAGTGTTAAATACGGATAATCCAGGCAAATTCAATGAGACTAAACTTAATGCGGCTAACAGTAGCTGAAGCACAATATCATTTTAACAGAAAAATACAGTATAAAAGTGTTAAGTGAGAATGTCGAACTGAGTTTTTGGATGTCATATGTAAAGTGGCAAAACAAACTTACCTGAGACATAAGGTGTAGATTAATCCCAATCAAATGAACGCACAAATGACCGACAAAAATTAGCAGCACGAACCAACCTGGAACCTGACCATACCTCATACTTGCCAAAATTATCTGCAAAATACTGACAGGTCCGCATATAGCCAACAGTTGCCATAAGCGTAAAGGAACCATGGTATATGTGATCAATACAAGCTGCAAAATTAGGCTTAGATTAAAAGCCAAAGTGGCACCAGGTTCAGATGGAGTAAACGCAAGCAAACCGAGAAAGCACGAAATCCAAGCGTGACTACCACTGATTAATATTGCTCTGGATCTGAAAAGCCTGTCGATGAAACTGGTTACGAAATAAGCAATTGAAATTATAACACCAAGACTGAATCCAATTCTGTACATTGAACAACTAGGCTGTAAAACTGAAAAATATACCAACCAGGCAATGGATAAAAATGTTGTGAATGCTGCACCAAAACGAAACCTTCCACGAGAGCTTGGGTATGTACATTTATAGTAGAATGATTCTAATACTTCTGAATCAAATTTCAGATTGAGTATTCCTCCAGAACATCTTTCAAACAAGTAAAACCCTTTAATCCTATGTTTCCTGACTGATTTGCCTCCCTTTACTGTGTCAGAATTATTTCTTGAATTCATTGCGAGAACAGTTATCTACACAGTGCGATGAAACCTCATTGGTATTTATAACTCAGGATTCCGTGAACTGAGTAACTGGTGTTAGCAGTTCCGTGTGATTAAGACTTCAAAATAAGAATTTGTTATTTCTATTGAAGGACAGTTATAGAGGTGAATCAATCTGATTATCCATTAGTTCATACCCCTCAGTAGGTGTAACCATTCGCATCTAGTTGGTCTAAAAGAGAAAAAGAAAAAAGTGAGCACATGACTCAGTAAGCGAATTGGATGCACTTAAATGTAGGTAATAAAAGCAACCGACAATAGTTAGCAATAACATAACAGCAATACTAATAAACCAGACAATAAAAACTTGAAATAATCGCCGTGAGGATTAGAATCCGTTGAAGTTTAGATTGGCTGTGTAACACTCGGTTTTCAGTACGTTGCGTCTAGTTTGAAGTAACACCGAATGATGGAGAGTGAGCAGAACAGTGAGGATTATAAAAAGGAAAGATCAACAGGATTACAGCGACAGTGACCATAACAAATGAACGTACATTTAACAATGTTTCATTTGTAAAGATGGTAGGTCGAATGACTGGTAATAAACCTTGCAGTTTTTTAATCCATATCCAGTTACTCCTCAAAAGTTTTCACTGATATCGTCAATACTTGTTCTGGTAGGGCGTCTCAATCGGAATCTCAACATAATTTTGTAGAAACATTTGAAAGCTCAATAAAATGGCCATATTACAAAGAATCATCTGTCAGCAGCTGCACTGCAGTGTTTATGTTTTCAGGTTGTTACTTAGAATTACGCCTAAGTCCTATTGTTCTATAACTGGTGATGAAGGTGTTTCATTCAGTCAAATGATATAATTCGCGTGTCCGAATAGTATTAATTCACTATCAGTAGTTTATTTCCCAACCCCAGATTTTGGATTATCTAACTAACCATCTAAGTAACTTTGAAGCTGTAGTCTGTCAATGTCCCCATGTATAACGATCTAAACCTGTCAGCCATGGACAACGTAAAACTTGATAAATACGCGTATAGGTGCAATTTACCATAACACATTAGCACGATGAGATCAGATTTACAAGATTAACATGATAACATAATACAATAGGGAGGAACAAAAGGAAGGTGCGTGCGAAACAACAATGAAACATTAGATCTAGAAGATAAAAAGTGAATACACTTGTGCCACTGCGACTGATTCTTAGCCATATCACGCGGTCTCCAGCCACCGATCACGATTATCACATCGACCCCAATCAGACAATCCGCACCCACCAACGCGGCATGGACTAACGGCCAAAGACTTCATAGACTGATGTCAGGTTTTGGTTGGACTGCCCCTAGCTTCCTTCGATACTACTCCTACGCCAGCCAACATCGTGCAACCAAGTAGGCGGTGGTTGGGTATACGTAATATATTGACAAACCACCTCGGTAGATGAACGTTCACAACCTCAACCACTTTCCTAAGTATCCAGCATTAACCTTCAAACGTTAGCGTCATCTGTTAACAGTTGTGAAGATGAACCATTGGGTTTTGGTAATGCATTGATGTGTAACAGAAACAATTAAGGGGCTTAATATTGTACCTTGTGGTACTGCAGATCTACAGGTTCCCATTAAGATAAAGTATCACCCGAACTTGACTGCGTAGAAAATTCCTAACCCGAGCCTGGATATTTCGTTATATCAAAATTAAGTTTGTGAAAAATCTCTTATAAGGCTTTATTGATAAAACCAATAAATAATATGTTTAAATGCAGTTGAAGGTGGGATTTGGCTTCGAACAAGATGATCTCGTGTGCTGTTAGAGGTATGAGGGCGGTCTTCACTTCCTGGCTGCCCACACCATGGAAGGGGGTTTCTTGAGAAACCTGAAAAAGAAGGTAGATTTGTGTTGGTCTTAGAGACCTGAGAGCGTGACCGCAGAGCCCAAGGGACAACTGCTTGAGGCCTGTCACGCACGGCCTTTTCATGAAAAGTTTTTTGAGTATTAGCTCCGCACTTAAAAGCCCTTAGTGGGCACCCATACCGCCGGAGACGGAAATCCGTGAGGTAGGGTGAGGTGTGATATTTTTAGGGTCGACCTTTTCTAACCCCTCCTTCCTTGTGAGAAGGCAGCATCGCTACAGATGCTGGTTGTCCGAGGGAAACACCTTACTGCTGTCACACCCCTCTGCAGTCAGCAGTACGACTTCGCCCCCAGACCTTGAGTAGCTGCTTTTAGTCTCATCGTTCTCCAACCGACCTGCCTGGCATGGTAGAACCTACAGGAACATATGTTCCAGCCAATATAGCTCGGTTGGGTCATCACGATAGGCAAGCCCGACCACCACGTCAAGGTAGCAGCTACGGTCGGTTAAATGACGTGTAATAAAAAGTCAGAATCGACTTGTACAGAATCCGAATTTTTTAAGGTTAATAGATTATGGATGTCCACATCTCGAAGCAGTTTATCTCAAAGGGATTTTCCTGGAACCTTAACAACCTTCTTAGGAACCCTAGTCAGACTGACCGGTCTGAGGTTTCCAATATCCAATATCTATTTTACGAGTTAGTTTAAACCAACTGACTATTTTTGCTTACGTCTTGATGTTGGGGTGGGGTCTCGATTCTTTGGTCGTATACAATGCTGGAATCCTAACTACTCAACTGAGTAATACCCTCCGACTGTAAGCGGTGAGTTCGCGAGAACCAGCGGCTATAACATTTCTTGACAACCAAATAGGTAACGAAGTAATAAAAAGAAATGAGGAAAGATAAGAAAATGCAAGATGATGGGAAGAGATATGAATGATAATAAAAAGATGGTTAGATAAGTTAGGTGAGCTGACAGCAGTAATAAATAATGGGTAGGCGACAAAAGTAGCTGATAAAAACGTTATCTACTTTTAAAGATGGAGGGAGTTTCGTGTGCACGTATATATTCATCCAGCTTCTTTTTGAAGGTATTTACTGTGTCACTGAGGTCAGAGTAGTACGAGGAGCATTCCAAATAGGGTAAACCCTCAATGAGGATAAGTACAACCTAATCCGAGCGTTCGCTGTTTGGTGTGTAATCCTGTGGAGATTGCCTAGCTGTGAACTACAAGAAATCTGAGGTTAAATTTATTTAAACTGGTAAGTTAGGCTCTTCAGGGTCTGTATATCATCACTAAGTCACTTCTCGTTCTTCCGTAGCTAAGCGACAATAGACCAATGGATCGTAGCTGGTTTCCGTTCTACTTTAGTCTGAGTTCAGTGACCTATTTCGTGGCCTGTCTCTTCACTTTTTCGAGCAGATTCGTGTCGTGTTTAGGGAGGGGGGAAGACCATATTAAGTATCTCGAGATATCTTGCAAGTAATGAGGGAGAGTTCGCCAGTGAGCACTTTGGATGGTGTGAAGGTCTACGCTGACATGTTAAAAAGGGCAACTTTCCCACTTTCGCCATCCAACATGGCACTGAAGCCATAAGTTGCTCCCCTAAACGACCATTTCTTCTTCTGCATATCACACATGTCTCACCATATTTTTCATCGTTTCTCATCTCTTGGTGATCCAGATTTTAGTTCCAACATTCCCCAGTACCTGGATGGCCCCCCAGGTGACCCTCAATACTGTGATGATGTCTAATTATCGAATGTAAAATTCGATGGTCGTTTGGTAAAACAGTCAAGCATTCTGGTCCGAGAGACATACTATAGTTCAAGAGTTCACCTACACAAACTATTTTATTTATGGTTACCGAGCTTGCACTTTTTAAGCGTACTTAAGGGACCATGTAGACCGAGCTAGCATTCGTCCTCACATCTCTCAAGAACTCCTACTGAGTAACCTTAATAATGACCCTTTCTCTTATCCACAAATCTGTGATCTTTAGTCGCCCAACATTCAAACTATCATTGTATCCACCACTGTACATTAGTTCTAAATACTACACAAGCTTTCAGTAATTCACACTGACTAGGATAATGCTCTAATACCGGAAGCATTCCTGTGCATTTTGGACCAGCGATGCATTCAACCTTTAAAGTAATTTTCCATGTAAATGATATTTTCTCCTCTCCGGGTCATTTGTCCTCTGATTACTTCACAAATTATTGTAAACAAGCGAATAGACAAGGTTTTAAACAGCCTATTCTAAACGTGGTGTGGTAATATATTTAGGAGAATCAGCGCTCGCTGTCTTGGCAGACATCCGTACTTCTTTTTCATCCCTCAACCGCGAGAGAACATGTGCCATAGAACCACAGATAATTTCAAGGGCATCGCTAAACAGATGTAAGTTCACAAACTGGTGATTTCTTGTTGGCTTCAGAGATCGGAGCACTTAAAGTTGGATAATGGAGTTAACACTCACCAGCTTATCAGCCATTACTTTGTTTAAAGGTTCATAACAAGCCACTGTCTTCTTGCACGTATGAATGGTGAACAAACCCCAGGGGATTGGATAGTGAGATAAGCTGTAACAGTATTCCACTACAGGTCATTGATGTGTCAGTTTAATCCACCAAAACTCAACTACTTTCCACCTTAAGCCTTAAGTGAGTTTCGTCGGTAGCGAATCAATGGACAAATTTTTCATCGTTAATGCTTGATCTTATTGTGTTATACCTTATTGGAAACGTGGATGTTTGAAAACCAGCCAACGATAGCATTTCCTTGGCTTTTGTTACATGAGATTTTACACTGACGACTTTTCAAATGAAACTAGACAGCCATCAATAGAATAACACCTGTCATCCACTCTACTTAGGCTTGGGTTTAACACAAACTTCAATACTTATCATAGTACATAGTTAACAAAATGGTAATAATGTAACACCAAAGGAATAGACTAATATTCTAAATTCCGCTACTCTTTTTCTAGAAACGTGTTTCCATTATTATTTAATCGCACTATTTAATAAGGGGAATTATAGGGTAAGCACAACTTGCCTGGTGACTAATAGCGAACTGGCTCACTATGTTCCATCAATGTGCATAAGAACAATCTTTTTACAATTTATCCATAAAGCAGGGTGGGTCTTAAACCCTTCGTTTAGGTATCGCAGCCGGCTTAGCACTAAGTTTCTTTTACACGTCAAGATATTTTGTTCGCTCTTCCAAAAGAGACTTGCATAGAAATGGCATTTACAGTATTCACACTACCTCTCCACTGACTTAACTACCACAGTATTTCCAGGTGACCATAAACCACTGCTTTTAAAATAATCTCTAAACACCACACATTTCTAAACATCTCTAAATACCTATTCCTTACCATCAACATAGTATCCCGAGAAGACCTTACTACGGTGCAGAAACCTCGCTTGAGCAGATCGACTGCGCCCATTATTTATTAACTAATTGCTGTCCTGATTTCATAAAGTGAAGTGCGAACCACTATTCTATGGCTTTATAAACCTCCGGTATGTTGTCTGTTATTAAAAACTTGATCTTTTATCCACCAGTCTAAGGATGTACAAATTAGAAAAATGCGGCTTGATGTTGATCAGATCATAACTAGGCATCAATGCTTCTCCTAGTTTTAATTTATGAGTCTGTAAGCAGACTGAGCAGTAACCCCATTTTCGTCAACCAGAGACCTTAAATCAAAGGACTGTTTAAGCACGACCAAGTCTCAGACACATTTGCTGTATAAATTACAAATTATCACTCATTACTTTAGTGTGCAGCTGTTGAACGGAACCGGCATCAATTAACCATTATCAAATAGCGCGTAAGTATCTCCGGAAGCTGAACAGGCATAAACCCTGCCCGGGACAGCACATATCTAAAAATTGTGGGTTGTTACTCTCATTTTCCAGGGGTGTATCTATTTTCATCTATTTTTCCTGTATTCTGGCGGGTAAACTTCCAGCCATCATTTAAATTACCAACATCAAACGTAGCTCATAAGACATTTAAAAAAATTAGTTTTTCTTTACACAGGCATGATATCTAAAAAGAAGACAATCTCTGTCTATTCATCCCGTGTCTGATGACCAATGACCCTCACGGTTTTAAACACCTAACTAACTATCAATGATAGTCCCCCCGAAATGTTTCTTGTGAATCCATCTAACTTATCCATAACCGCCTGAAAGCAAATATTTACAGCACTGAATAGCACTTACAGCGGCTATAGTATATTGTCTGCTTAGGTTTATTAGCCTTATATCATTTGTGATTCTGAAATCGGACAAGACAGCAACTAGTCCTTTTATAAAACTCGGATACTCGGTAGAGTTTTCGTCAGAACATCACTGCACGTAATTTGGAATTTTAAAAAGCCGGTTCTTTTTAACTACGTGATTTCTTGACTTATATTAATCAAGTTCATCAGTTACATCAAGTTACATATGGACATCAAGATTTATTTATTTACCTATTTCCTGGTACCAGAAGCAAGCTAGTTTCAAGAGATTTTTGTATCCTACTAAACACAGTAGTAGTAAGGTGACTGTCTAATTGGTTACATATTACGTGACTTTTCATTGTCTAGAAGGTTCTGATAAAAACTATCTGCGTGCTGACTGGACAAAATGTTTCTTATTGATATCTATGTCTTTTCAAGCTTGTTTCTAGGGGTTTCTTGGTTTTACCCAACAAGTTTGAATCATGATTAGAAATGTCTTTAACGTTTAAACACAAGACTTGGGTAAGCAGACATGTATTGTTTCATGCTTTAATGTTTTGGATACCTGAATGACAGCAGTGTGTCATGACTTTTATCATTAAAAATTTTATTGACAGACACTGTAAACGTAGTCGGGGTGGTTGAACATCCGACACCTAGGTAATCTACTCTACGATTTCTTGCTTTTAACATTAAAACCGTTGAAAAGAAGAGTTATACTAGCGATTTAATGTGAATTCACTACTATGAAAGTTGTGTTCCGAGGGAGATTTGAGCCTAAATACCTTAGCTAGAGAGCGTTAAGCTACAAAAATTCTGAACACAAAGGTCAAATTATGCCTTATTTTTCCTTAGCCAAATTGTTTCATCATCAACAACAACATAGAACAGAACATCACACTACATTAGCACTACGAGATTACAGAGGTAACATAATAATAGAATACAAGAAGGGAGAGTGAATTAAAGTTAGGAAGACACTGATAATAGGATTCAAGATTCAAATGAATACACTTACACCATTGCGAAAAATTCTAAGCTATGTATGCGGTAGTTTGGCCTGCGCAGCACATGCCCTAACCATCTCAGTCGATGAAGGTTAATGACCTCTGTGACTGATTTACCATATTTCCGAAGAATCTTTTGTCTAACCTCCATATTACTTATTCTACTGTCTCATGATATACGAGAGATGCTACAAAGATTTATATGGTCAGATACCTTAAGTCGACGCATATCTTGAGTTTTCATGGACCACGCTTCGTAGCCATATGTTAGGACGGCATGAACCGCTGCGCAGTACACCCGGCCTTTTGTTTAGAGACGAATATCTCGCCTGCGCCACAAGTGGCTTAAATTGGCGAGTGTCGATTGGGCTTTCTGGATTCTTGCTGAGATTTCTCCAGACACAAACCTGCCAGGGGTGATGAGACTTCCGAAATAGATGAAGTGGTCAGCGCATTTGATTATTTCAGTCCCTATTATTAATGTAGGTAAAAAAAGCAGGCCAGTTCTGGAGTAACATTTTGCATTCAGAAGGAAAGAAGCGCATCCCGAATATACTTGCACTGTTACTCAAGATGCTTAGTAGACTCTGGATGTTATCAGAGTCTTCACCGAATTGGACTATATCGTCTGTGTATTCAGAGTTGACGAGAGGCTCTCCTGAAAGGTAATTGAATCCTGAGGCTTTAAAAGTGAGCAAGACTTCTAAGAGTATATCTATGACGAAATCAAATAAAAATAGAGATAAGTGGCAACCCCTGACAAATCCCTCTTGCGGACAAAATTTCTCGTGACACTTCGCCATATGCTCTAACTTGACTGGTGGTGACTAAGTAGAGAACCGTTATAAAGTTGAGGTACTTTTGAAGTACGCCTTTTAATGACAAACGTTGCCACAAGATTTCACGGTCTACCAAGTCAAAAGCTGCTTTCAAGTCAAGAAATACAACTATAGTCGGACGTCAGTGCATACGTCTATGTTCAAGCGCCTCTCGCAAGGTGAATATTTGATCGATGCAGCCACGTCCAGGTCTGAAACCAGCCTGGTTTTCCCGAGTCTGTTGTTCTCTAGTGTTGGATAGACGCCAAATGATTATAGAAAAGAATATTTTAGTTACTATATTAGTCGAAATGATTCCTCTGTGGTTATCACAAGGGGATTTCTGTTCCTTTTTTTAAATTGGAACGATCAGTAAGCGAGACCAGTTAAATGATATAATGTGCAGTACCCAGACATCGGCTAATATATCAGTCAACCTACCAGCTGAGACTGGACCACCATCCTTACAGATATCGGTAGACAACCTATCACGTCCTGTTACTGTCTTTCATTTCAAGTTACTTGTAGCCTTTTTAATCTCACTGAGATTCGGGAGATCTGTGTCAGTTTTTCATTGAGGTAGTTTGGGGATAGTAGGTAAGCTAAGGGTAGCTGGCAGCCAGTTGAACTGATCTTTAAAGTGTTCCACCCATCGTTCCAATCTTCTAGACTGATAGTGGATCATAGACCAATCTTTTTCCGAGATAACTTCACTAACCACCAATTTCTTAAAACCGGTGTCCTTAATAAGTTGAAACAGCTGTCTACTATTGCCGCCACCACCGATGCTTCCATCGCTTTTGTTACCCACCAGTGTTCACTATCCTTACACAAATTCTTTGTCAGTCTACGTTTCAATTATTGTCGCTCTTCATCATTTTTAAGCCTGCTGGAATGAGTTTTCGAGCCTCCAGTAGTTTACTTAAAGTTTCAGAAATCCAATGGTCTTTCATGACTTTTGGATTGCATTAGATGCAGATAACGATACTGCGTTTACACCTGCTTCAAAATCGTTCCAAGTTGCTTCGGGGCGAATCTGTTGGTTTTAGACGACTAAATACTTAGCCAAGCCGTTTCTAAATTCAATCTTGGCACTTTCAGTTTCGAACTGATATCTAAGGGGTTTGCTTGATGTGACCTTTTTGCGACCAGCAAAATGCATAGAGATACGTGCTCTCACTAGGGCGTGGTCGGAATCTAAACACGTGTCCGATAAAGAGCAACAGCCTTCTATACAGCTCCAACGATAACTGATGTCGATGCGGTCGATTTGCGTCCATCGTTGTGTAGATGCTAGAGGTCGCCAGGTCAAATAATGTCTCTCTTTATGCTTAAAGTTTATGCTAGCTAAAAATAAACGGTAGTCTGAACATAATTGTAACGGACGATCTCCATTATCGATTAGCTGGGCTGGAGTGCTAAGTGACCCACTTAAGTGTTTTTCAGTCTGATTTAGCCTACCGACCTGGGCATTAAAATCCCCTACTATAATTACTATGTCTGAGTGCTGAGCTTTCTGGAAGAGGCTAGAGAACTTCATATAGGACTCGTCTTTCACTCCATTTGTACTGCAGTCGGTGGAGGGCATAAGCAGAGACGACGAAAGGGAATTGGAGTGTGTATCTATTTTCCCGAGTTCGTAATATGCCATTTACATGGTGAGCACATAGTCGAGTGCCTACAGTAATCCATTCGAGAAGTGCCCGTCTTGCCCGTAAGCTTAGTGCTATGCTTGCACTAGCAAGGCCAAGTAAACCTGCTGTAGGGTCTCCAGATAAATGAAGAGTGAATTGTGCTATTTCTCTGCATTTATTAGGTATAGTCAAACAGATGTCCATGCTGGGGTCCTGTTTGCGTGTTTCGAAGACACAGCAAACATAAATTACAATAGATTCTTGTGTTTTGGCTTAAGCAGCTTGTTGACCGATTTGACACAACGTACGCACGTTAAAAGCTCCAACATGAAGTTTAGAGTGCGGTTTCAGGAGATTTGGTATGGCACGTAGGGAACTCGTGCAACCAGTACGAGTGGCACGCATAGATGGAGTGGGAGAAGTGCAAATAGTAAAAGTCAGAGAAGGAAAACGTGTGTGATTGCGAACAATGTGATCTCGAGTGTTGTAAGAGGTATGAGGGCGGTTATCACTACCCGGTTGCCCACACTATGGATGGGTTCTTCTTAAAATACTTGTAAAAGAAGTGGGTCACAGGAGGTGTTGATGACCCGAGAGTGTGACTGCAGTGCCCAAGAGACAGCTGTTTGAGGTCGGTCACCTATATTAGTTGTTACTCCAGCTATCAGAAGGGGCATCGGCCTCGTGATTTCCAAAGAAGCTCGGCTTCCGTTATGAGGCCTCATAACTCTTCGAAGTGAAGAACTTCCAACTCCCAGGGCAGAATTTAAAGAATTTAGGTGGTTTTTTCTGAGTTGCTCATTTTTAGCTTTGTTGTTTTTACTGGATAGGGTTGCTAACCCTATGCCCAACCGTCCTACATTATCCGAACTTAACACCGCCAGTAACCCCTGGAGGGCTCCAGGCGGTGTGACATTATCCTACACATCTAGAATATTTTGGTAGAGCATTATGCTGTCCTTTAACTTCTTTAATAAATTTTTTTAATCCCTTAAATGGGATATTTAGGAGTTAGGTACTGTAAAGCGTATAAAATAATGGGAGACCATTAAGTGCATATTAAGGACAATTCGGTGGTTGACACACCATGTAGATAATAATTGTGTTTGATATTGTCGGCTCATCGGAATCCTAAAGTGATATGTTGTACATGTTAAAGATAAATATAAGAGAGAATCTAAGTACTTAGAGTTAGGGAAACAAGTAGTAACTGACAGAGGGAACAATGATATTTGTCTATAAATTCGGAGATGGTTTAAGGTGCGGAATACATGGAAGTGAATGTTGTACGAGCAGTTCAAATTAATGAGGAAAGGAAGACTGTACCAGTTCAAAGTAATTTACATACATGAGTTGTAACCAGGTACTCTAGTAGTGTGTCGGGACTTCCAGGTAGACTAAGCAAACGTAGTTGTATGTCACTGGTATCAATAAATATACTAATTATGCTCCTAAAATTTAATGTAACTTAACAGGAGCGAATAAGAAGTGGCAACCTATTTTGGAGTAAATTGTACATCGTTACAAAATGTTGTTCTAACTGGCGTTTGCATTTTTAAGGAGACAGTGTTAGAGCAGTATTTCTCAGATTATTTCAGGTACGATCTTCTCAAGTAGAGAACAAAAGATCATGGAATGTTTAAATGAAAAAGTCAATCTATTCTGTGTTGGCCTCTTCATGGAAGTTCTGACGGAAGCGAACAACCTCTTGAAGCGTGATCTATATAATAGTCATACCCTAGTAATCTACAAGTAAAGGTTTTCAGAATACTACCAGTTTGTATGATGTTTTCTCGGTTTATACTAGGAATGATAAGCAACTAATATTCATGAGTAAGGCATGGATATACGTCGTATATTGCAAGTATTGCCTCTGCAATGTGAAAATTCTAGAGAACAAAATCTTTTCGTCCTCTGAATTTGAATGCAATTATGGATGCTTGCTCAGTAAATCTTGGGTTCTTACTGTGCTATATCCCATTCCCAAGTCATATATGGACCTCAGTGTGTGAATTTTGCACTCATTCAAGTAGAGTGTTTGTTTAATATCATATTTTCCAAAGTGCTTAATTTCACATTCGCTGTGACTAAATGAAAACTTTCATTTCGTCTCTGAGTTGGTAGTTTATAAAGATCCTTGTGGATGTTTGTTGTTCCAGGCTGAAGACTGTACGTCATCTTTTAAGTCACTTGCTCATAAGTACAGCCTGCCTAAGTTTGTAATTTATACGCATTATTAATTTACATGAGAAGCAGAAGGAAGTCTAGGCCACTTTCCTGAACAACTTTACTGTCAGTAAGTTCGAGTGAAGGAAGGTTGGGATAACGCGCAAACTTCGAATCTAGTAACGCTTTGCAAGTGGCTTGTTTATTTTGTTTTCACTTAAATCTTACGTCTCTCTTTATCTTGAACATCGTAGTACTTTGGCAGTATTATTTAACTCGACTCAGGGTTTTATAGTATCCTGTAATAACAAGATGACATGTATTAATGCCAAACGCTCAAATTCTAGCATTAACCCTTGTAAGTCAGGCTGCATCCCCATCACTAATTTTTTTCTTACTGGCCAGTCTGAAACACAGCGGACGTGTAACAATTCCGAGTGGTAAATTATTCATGGTTGTACCCCCATGCCCTCTAAAGCATCTCACAATGATCTGTTTATCGTGGAATAGCGAATGACTGACAGTCGTACACCACTTGTTACGGTGGCCAACATTACTCCTGGGTGTAGTAATATTGCGAGTTACAAAAGGGAAATTAGCAACATTAAATCAACGCTTACAAAGATGTAATATATCCTGCAACAGCTAACCCCGATATCATGCCTGTTAGGCAAATATGATGACACTGACATAAAAGAAGTAAAATAAGCAGCGATTTACTTCAATTCCATTTCAAATGAAGCCGTAATGCGCATAAAATTAAGAGCGTTTGTCTGCATGAAGAAACATCAAAGGCGTAAATCACTACTTACAATTACAGCATTATACGAAATGTACGGTTGATTTTGTCTGTCGAATTGTAACATTAAGTCTTGTCTTGTTAATATAACATAAGGTGATTAATTTAGTTGGTAACTGGAAAGGTCATATCCAAGCTAGATATTGTATACAGTCTACAATATAGAAAATCAAATAAAACAATCGTAAGTATGACCACAGTGTTTTGAACTAAGATCACCAGAATGCGAGAACTGATTTGACTTGCAACTTTGTCATGCAAGTCTCGTAAACAAAAGAAGGATTTACATGGTTTACCAGATAATAAATCATTTGTGACATTTAAATTAAGAAACATTTCTCCACTGAGTGTTGACGCACGAACTTATCAATAATATGGTTACTAGTTTGTTTTAACTTAAATAATAAAGGAAAATCAAATGAACCTTTGAGTTGAAAAAAGATATAGTTTCTGCGGTTTATGAAGACAGTAATAAAATATGCTTACACTACTAACGATAATTGGAACACTTAACTACAACTGTTGATAGAATAGAAATCGGTTAATGTAACTATTGCACCAAGTATAGTTTAAAAGAATAGATATTTACTTTTAGGGATTTTAAAGATGTACTTATTTACAAAGCAGTGTCAGTTAAAAGCAATCCACCAATAAAAAAGTTAGAAACTAGCATTATATAAAATATAGTTCAGTTGAAAGGCATCAGTAATTAAAAAACAATATTCATTGTTAAAAATAGAGCTAGTGGTCTTTAACTACAAAAGTGAACAAATATTCCATCTGTGGCAGAGTTGTGTTGGGGCATAACTCCAGCGTACAGCTTAATGGTGCAGGTTGTTAGGTAGGCTTTTAGGTAGGCTCCACTAATTGGTTGCACCGTTCGTTTTTGGTCTATTCTGTGAGGTTATATTATGCTCATACAAAGACACTGATAATTATTGCAGAATTCGACACCTGATTCTAATACCTGACAAACACGTGATTATTTATCAGGGGTACTACGACTTCTGGTCCAACGTTTACTATTGTAGAAATTAGACATATAACAAAGAAATATACCGGAATGCAGGTAGTGAACAAAATTTGTGCTAACGAAAGTCTGAATAAACAGCAAAATCAATCTGCGTAGGTAAGAAGATAATGATCAACGTGAAATAGGCATTGAACTTCCTTAAACCTTGTAATAGTTGCATTCAGTGAAATTGTCAAGCAGATGAGGTTTGTAATTTGTGACAAACTTTCTTTCGGAAAAGTGTCAGACGTCTTAATATGACTTTATAGCAGCCTATGTAGGTTGATGAAATCCGAGTAGAGCTTAAATTATAAGTGCAGTATTTTGTGAGCACTTAGGCACTTTGCACCCACCCTTCCTCTTTTTATGGTTTTAGGCCGGTATATTTATTTGTTTGAAGGTGTTTGTAGTAGTGCTTTCAATACTTTATGCCACAAAGTGTGTCAACACTAACCTTGTCTAACCAAGTATCTCTTTACTTACCACGTAGACTACTAGGGCTGCGATTCGGATACTTAAGTGTTGTCATGATATAGTAGAGAGGTCTAGTTATGGAAATTATTTAGCGTATAGGTATTCTGGCCAACAAACGTAATGGTGTGAATAATAGCTTCAAACTCCCCTTGTCTGTAGCGCAAAACATGTCTTGTGCTGACGGTTACGTACGATGGTTTTGGCTAAAGCAATCAAATAGTAATAATGCATGATTTACTTCTGTATATGGCACTCTGATATGCGCACACAACATCTAGTTGGCTGTACTTCTCTATCAAGACGACTTTCAACAAGGGTTATTAATCGGCGATGTTTGTGACTAAGGAAGATTGTAAATAATGTTTATAATGCCTCAATATGTACCTTAAACTTGCTAAGTAGCTATGGTTTCGTAAAAGCTATACGTGTAAAAATGCCAGATTTTGTTCTTGTTACGTCAAAGAACTCATAAGTTCCATCCACTTGCAAATCAACATTATGTAGGAATTCAGTAGAGTTTACTTCATCACACCTGTAGGTAAAAGCATCCATCGAAACGAAGCGACTTTTATCTAACGTTATGCCCTCATAAACGGCACTATTAGTTACCACTATTTTCAAGCATACATATTGCTCGCGAGTTAATGACAGATTCATGAACTATGGACTGGTCGTACATATAGTAAATCCATGGAAACGTACATAGTATAAAAAAGCAAGTACGAATGAATAACATAGTTGGTGGACGTAGTAATGTCAATATAGTAGCGGTCAATAAATAAATACTCCACTTGTCCAGGCAATAGAATTTGTGGTTTACACTCGCTGATGATTGGAGGGATACTAGCAACCAAGAAGTAAGGCTGGCCCTGCGGTATGGTTAAATTGGACTTCAAAGATAGACTGATAGAAATATGTTTACTTTTAAATGGACAAAGTGTACATTTGTCCACCTAAGATGTAAGATTGTTTACACATACATATTCAATAATTCTCGTTTAAGTAAGCAGCTAGTAGAAAAAAAATTTAGGTGTCTAAGTTTATTTTGGTCTTAAGTCGACTATTATTTGTGGAAAACATGCCTTGAATCAATCCCTTAATTTTAACGCTGATGCCCATTTTGGCCAGTTTGACAACAAAATCTCCTTTAGCGGAGTATGAACTATAAGCGCTTTTTACTACCGGGTTACGATCTAACTCCTTTCAGTAATAATATAATTTCAAATTGTCTATAGATCACAGAACATCATTTTGATTTATTCTTAACCAAAACTTAGAGGATGATTGTACATATTAAAAGTCAGTAGGATAGATATAGAAGAATTGTATATGTAATGAACGAAGAACAAGAGGAAGGAAATGGTTACATCAGCTCCCATGTTCAATCATGCTACAACATCCAACCCAAAAATTAATAGGTATCAATGAAGACTTGACCTTTATCCGTTGACCAGATTGTTTGAGTCAGAGTACTAGCTTACCACTAGCCTTTATGGGATTATGTATGACCTAATTATCAAGAACAGTTACAACTCGGTTTTCCACGCAACTTTCGCGCAAGTGTAAATAACTCAGTCGTCGCAATACACTTATATTTTCACAACAATTAAATACATCAGCAGCTTGCTGGGTAGCAGCAAAGTCTAGTAAAGTAGAAATATCGGTAAATTAAGAGGTACTCCTGGATAAGTCACACAGAACAGCTTATTACAACCAGTATGGTTGCTCCCACGAACAAAAATGAACCGAGCGAAACAGAATAAATGATCAATGGCACCAAGATTGTCAATAGATGTACAACTAATAAAACCCGTTAGTATGCTCAAAGGGTACTATCGACTGCTTCAATTTCACGCAACATTTACTTGCTTTACTTATCTTTATGTAGATGTGGTGATTCCTCTATAATTTCGAAAAGACAATAATACTCTAAAATGAATTCACAAATGACACACAAAGTCCGTTTGTAGAATTAGGTACAGACTATATGAAGAACACCTGTGGCGGTAAATTATCCCCAAAATAAATAGTTGCATAGGCTCTCAACATTGATACTGACCATGTTTGTTTTAGCGGACACAACTAGTTGAAGGCGCGCGGTCACGCATCACCACCCAGATCACGACTCGAACCACCGTGGGTAGCATCTCTCTCTAGTTTGCCAGCCTAGATGTTGCTACCCTATTGAAGCTCTGTTTGAAATGAAATATAATATCTCTTCCTTCCTTCAGTGCCTTCTGATTTCTTCTCATCCGTAAGAGTAGGTTCAATTGATAGAAGTGGCTCTGGTAGTACGACAAGTGTAACTTGGTCATTTACCCGGGTACACTTCACTGGTGAGTTCGACGTGATCTGGAAACGACCATTACTGTGAGTTTGTTTCATTTTATAGAATTAAATAAGGTTTTATTGGTGTGTTTTGTATTTTTTCCCGCATATTTTTCACAGTATCTTTGTATTTGCATACATTACTATTTTAATGATGTGCAATCAGACTCCTAAGCTTATTAGGATTAAAACCCACACACATCCAAGCTTTCAGCTCATTACTTTTTGGGAACATAATGTAGAAGCTTGGTTCTGCTACGCAGAAGTGGACTTTAGAGACCACGGTGTGACAGATCCACGCGTTTAATTTCTGGCGGTTGTAAAGTCACTTACGCGTGGATTGAACAGGTACGTCACCCCTTCTTTTTTTAGTCCCGACTGCCTAGAACCTTACGAACAGCTCAAAAGATCAATTCTCAAACATGGAGACTTGTCCGACAGATAATGTCTTGATAAGTTGTTTCACACTATTGAGCTTTGTAGCGGTTCAGCGACCGAAATATTATCGTGTATGAAAGAGGTAATTGGTCAACTCACTTTTGATGAAGGTCTTTTTCGTCAACTCTTCCTATCAAAACTGCCACAACAAGTGTAAGCAATATTGGCAACATTTAACAACAGCCCAGTAGATGAACTAGCTTCATCTGCTGATCAAATTCTGGAGATCACCAGAACTCGCCACAATGAGGTTTATTCTGTTACAGAAAAACCTCTTGAGATCGAAAACGAAATGACCAAATTGTGCAATACTCTTTCTCGTTTCCTTGATCTACAGAAACAACGCCAACTAAGCAATGCTCGACGACGAAGTTCATTACACAAAAGATTCTCATCTCAACCTCGACGAAGGGAAAATTCACATTGGTGTTGGTTTGGCGTTAAGGTAAGTTCTGTTCCATTCGAGAGAAAAAACCAATAATCTTTGGCAATAGGTCTTTATTTCGTATCGTGGGCAGGAGACAGTTAGAACGGGATTCTAGTCATTCAAACGCACAATGTCCTCAACATTCAATATAAGATAATAGAAAAAATAATCCCTATTAAGAATAAGGAAGTAAATGAATACTTGAGCTTTCTTATTATCGTGTATACATAAACTATGAAGTCAACTCTTAACTAGTCAACTTAAGTCGCTACACTGGTACCGCAACACCTACGGCAAGGACCCGAAAAAGTGTAGAGACCCTTGTTGTTTTCCTAGCCACAAACCCACTGTTGATGCGTCGAGAAACTATCCTGCCGGTACGCGTTAGCAGCAACCGTAGCCAGTGGAAACAGCCGCTTGTTATTCATCACTGATGTGATGACGAAGGTTCGTTAACGCGTCGATACTGGCGCAGAAGTCAGCGTCCTTCCTGCAACTTTATCTGATCGCCAACATGAAGCTGCATTTGATGTACAGGCAGCCGACGAAAAACAATTAATCACGTATGGAAAATAGTATGTCTACTTAAACGTGGGCTAGCGCAAACCCATACACTGGATTTTCACCATCGCCAATGTGAAAATATCTATCATAGGCATAGATTTACTAAGCCACCACAACTTACATGTGGACGCTAGCAAAAAGAGGCTAGTCGACGGCAACACAAAACTGTACGTGCGTGGAACCACTGTCACAGGTTGTAGCCTATGTCCTCTTCGCTTTAAACATTTAATAAACCCTTATTTTCAGCCAATACTTGACAAGTATCCGGACGTGAGTAAGGCGACATCGAAGTTATCATGTGTAATCAGCAATGTTACACATCACACCACGACTACAGGTCAACCTGTATTCTTCAAAGCACGCTGACTAGCACCCAAAAAATTAAGGATCGTGAAAAACGAATCCGATCACCTTATTGACTCGGGAATAATCCGCCTATGTAGTAGCCCATGGTCGCCTCCATTACATATAGTCCGGAAGAAAGACAGCAATGATTGGCGTCCCACTAATGATTACTGACGTATTAACGCGCGAACTACGCCTGATCGTTACCATTTACCATACTGCTGTGTCGCTAGAATTTTGAGGATTGCGTGAGCGAAAGCTATCTCTGATACTTGTACCTCAGACGTATACCGCAGATTGTTCGCTTTCCAGCCCACAGCTATTACAAAAGACTAGGCTTGTAGGAAGATTGTATTATGGAGTAAAACTGAGACGAGACTAATGAACCAGCGAACCAGCGAATTGTATTTACAAAATACATCGATTTTCATATAAATCAGTTTACAATGAATATCCATCAAGGGAAATCATCAACATTTAATTAATACAATAAAATACTGTCAACTGTATTTAAGAGAAGAACTCACATTGAAATAAAAATAATTGATGAAAGTCTACAAATCAGTCTTATAAAAAATCAATACAACTTCATTCATTTAATTAAACCAATCATTGTATCTTTAGGGAATAGGGATCCCTAACACATACATTTACGACCTAACGGCCACGTTGAAGGGAATGATAGTATTTTTAAAAATTGACCTAGTAAAGGCCTACAATCAAATACCGATGGCCGAAAATGACATACCCAAAACGGCTATTGTAACCCTATTCGGTCTTTACGAATTTCGCCGAATGCCCTTCGGTTTAAGGAATGCAGCACAAACATTTCAGCGTTTCATCGACGACATGTTTCGCGGGCTTGACTATGTTCATGCATATGTCGTCGACTGCTTGATAGCAAGCAAAGAAACACACATGAAACATCTAGACACAGCTTTTAGAAGACTGCAGCAATATGGAGTTACCATTAATATACAGAAATGCCAAATCAGAACAACTTCGTTAGACTTTCTGGGGCATACTGTTGATGCTAACGGTATACAGCCTAAAAAAACACAAGGTGGTAGCTATTCTGGAGTATCTGGAACCAACCACCACTAAGCAGTTACGAGCTTTCAACGGGTTGGTAAGTTTCTACAGATGATTTATCCTCAACTGTGCATCTATTGTGAAACCACTAACGGATCAGCTTTGGGGGAATAGAAAGGTGGTCACAACGGATTCAGAATCAAAGAAAGCTTTTTTTACAACTGAAGAGACAATAGCCAGTGTAACTATACAGGTACACTACAATACTGAAGTTTCCATTAGCATTGCGATCAACGCTTCTGACTCAGCCCATGAGGCAGTTCTGCAACAATGGATTGGCCAAGCTTGGCAACCTTTAGCATTCTTCTCAAGACGATTAAACGACAGGGAACCGAGATGCAACACTTTTAGACGTGAACTACTAGCCATGTACTGTGCTGTACGACATTTTCAACATTCCATCGAAGGCCAGGAATTTACTATATTCACCGACCATAAACCACTGACGTTTTCAATGAAGTCATCTTCAGATAAGTACTCTCCACGAAAGTCACGTCATCTAGACTATATTTTCCAATTCTCTACTGACATACGACATATATCGGGAGCTAACAATGTAGTTGCTGACGCCTTATCGAGAATACATTCCTTGAATCGTATCCAAGGCATCGACCTCATTGAACTAGCTTGACTTCAAAGTGAAGACATCGATTTTCTCCACAAGTTAGCCACAACAACACTCCCACTCCAAACTAAAACGATTGGGAAAAATAAGAACACTTTAATTTGTGATTCTTCTACAGGTACAGCCCGTCCAGTCGTCTCCAGGAGTCATCTACGAATCATCTTCGACAAATTGCACAACTTTTCTCATCCTGGAGTTCGTGCTATGAGTAAACTGATTACTGAGAGATTCTTCTGGCAGAAGATGAATAAGGATATCAAAGAATGGGCGCGCACTTGCATGGCCTGTCAGAAGAACAAAGAAATTAATCATAATAAATGCCCCCTAGGCACTTCCCCAACCCCCGACGCTCGATTCTACCACATCCATCTTGACTTGGTAAGACCTCTACTAGAATCAAATGGATTTTCCTATCTTCTGACATGCGTTGACCGATTCACACACTGGCCAGAAGCGATTCTACTCAAAGACATCACTAGTGAAACGACTGCTCGCGCTTTCGTCGAACGATGGGTAGCCAGCTTTGGTTGTCCATCCACAGTAACAACAGACCGTGGACGTCAGTTTGAATCTGGATTGTTCCACGCTCTGACCAAACTTCTTGGAGCTACGCGTTTCAGGACGACCGCCTACCACCCACAATCTAACGGTTTGGTAGAAAGATTCTATCCACAACTGAAAGCATCACTTTCATCTACAAACATCCCTCAGTGGATCGATGCCTGCACAACACCGCAAGCTATCGAAGGAACGTTTACCAATGTCTGTCGCATTGGGTTTTATCCTTTGGTTGGTACGTCTTAGGGTCCTCACAAACCAATTAGGGGAGGAGTAGGCTGTAGCAGTGTATAATCCCCAAAATAAATAGTTGCATAGGCTCTCAACATTGATACTGACCATGTTTGTTTTAGCGGACACAACTAGTTGAAGGCGCGCGGTCACGCATCACCACCCAGATCACGACTCGAACCACCGTGGGTAGCATCTCTCTCTAGTTTGCCAGCCTAGATGTTGCTACCCTATTGAAGCTCTGTTTGAAATGAAATATAATATCTCTTCCTTCCTTCAGTGCCTTCTGATTTCTTCTCATCCGTAAGAGTAGGTTCAATTGATAGAAGTGGCTCTGGTAGTACGACAAGTGTAACTTGGTCATACACCTGGGTACACTTAATACCTATAACACAAGACTTCTGCTCATTGGAATACAGGAAAGCTAAGAAAGTCTCATAATGACCTGTAAAGTTCCAGACACTTATAGAAAATTTTTTAGAAACCTATTTAAAATGCATTGAAATGCCCATCCTACAACTCTCATGAACTATAAGTACATAGCTTGGGTTGGATAGTATTTATAATTTCTCTGACTTAGAGATAATCAAGTTCTGCAAATCTCTACCAGTCGGAGCAGTTAATGAAAATTTTTCTAAGTCCTTAGAAAAACACAGATTTATCCTTCAGGACTCAGACCGAATTTCCTTGCTAACCTTAAACCATTTCCTTTATCTCTATATAGTTTATCAACCTAGATCAGTACTTGATGCATTTTGCAATTTATTTTAGTTAAAGATGGAACCTTGCAAAGAGTAAGCTTTCTTAGTCCTCTATCAAGTATTTGAAGCTGTTAAAATAATTGGATATTGATGTTGTTTACATCTTCGAAACACTTTTGTGTAGGTCAAATCTCAACGTGTTCTTTTTAATTTATGAAACATGTATGCGCTTCATGTGAATGTGAAAAAAGCCAATAACCTGAAAAATGTTGAAATCTCTGGGAAAAGTGACCCTTACGTCATTGTTGATTTTCAAGGTATTGACATGGCATTCATAATAATTTTTTTTGCGATTTGATTCTTATATTCCTTAATGAACCCACAATTTAAAATGTCTTCCGAAAATAACTTTCGAGTGTCTGTTATAAATAAATAAGTGTGAATATATACGCATAACTTATAAGGCATTGATTAACATAAACATTTTCCAAATATTATATAGTTTCTATTGTATGTTAAATTTTAATTTAGTTTTTTTATAACGTGATGGAGAATATTGATAGTTAAGAGGAATGGCTTTAAGTGGACTAGGTTCTCTAAGCTAGTTGGTTCAACTGTGGCTTTTTGGTCATGTTCCTGGACAACTTTATCAGCACAAACCACTGATGGGAGTGAGCTGTGATACTTATTACCTAAGTAATTATCAGCTTATCCTATTAACAGTAAGCAGTTTTTAGTTGTAGAACATGAAACAAGATTAAAACCAATTTTTAAGTGGGCTGAATTTTCGGGGTATTTGAAAATTGTTTTAAGGGCCAGAATAAATATCCTAGAAATACCTTTTATGGTGTTCATTTAATTTTAGTTATCCTTCATATTCTCTTAGGTTTTATGAGTTATTCAAATTTTTTATTTGTTTCTTGCTGAACTGTATGCCCATTGTTTTGTTTAACGTCATTGATATTGTTTGATTTGTTTAACGCCATTATTTTGATCGCTATGGTTTATGTTGTGGAAGAATTAACTCTTACTTTGCAGAGATAAAAAGTGTGACACGTTTCTGACATACACTTGTAAAGTTGTTTTCAACTTGGCATATCACATCTTGAAAGGGGGTTAACTAGTGTCACTACTTGCTAATGCACTTTGTGGAAAACACGATACTAGCGTTAGGCATAACCTAGCATTATAGACTATTGAGTTGTAACTTGGTTGTCTAAATGCAATTTTAATGTGTTGAATTAGATTACTTGTTATATCATGAATGGTCACTGATGTCGAATATTAAAAATGGTTGATACAGCCATCTAGTTTTTAATGTTATTTAATTTGCTATCGAGATAAAGCCAGTTCATAATACGAATTGTCTGCAACTCAAGCAATTTCTACGAATGGCATAAACTTACAAGATTATAATTTTCGCCTGTCGTGCAATTAATAAATTATTTGTATTTTACTCCCTGCTTATTTAATAATCAATGAAAATTTCTATTATTTGAATTGGAACAGCATATATAAGCTATCTGATTGTAAAGATTATTGTTTGCTTATGTATGTTCTTTTTCAGAAATGCTTAATTTCAAAAAGTGTCCTTGATTTACTTTGTCGTTTGTTACAGAGTAAGGAAGCACTAGTTGTAGAGTGATTAATAGTGTTTATAATGTTTATTTTTTGTAATTGTAGCAAGGTTACTAGATCAAAGGTCTATAGTTAAAAGTAAAGAAGTTATATTTTTTTAAATTCATGATCACTACCAAATTTTAGTTATTTGCATAGTTCTCTAAACACTTTTTTGGTTATAAATGACATGAAATCCATTAACAACCCTGTAATAACAACAACTGTATTTCAAAAATCAGATAACAATCTTTCAAACAAAGAAGGTTTAGTTTCACAGCGTGATCTCTCAATATTCTAGCACACGAATTATAGATCTGGCGGAAAAGTAGGTTCTTAACTTACTCTCAATTATTGGTATTTTATTACGTACATGTAAACTATGCATCACTACTTTGTATAGAATAGCTGAACATTTATCACACATAACCTAGTGAAGCGTCGCATTATTATCTGAAGTATTCCTTCTCCTAAATCTTAGGTTGCAAGTTTAATTTGAAACTACAAGTAAAATCACTAGTTAATAGACAAAAACGTTTAATTTAAGTTCGAGGATATAAAATGTGACCGGCTGTTGAGTCACTATTATTTGTTGTTATGTATACAAAATATGTATAAAAAACATTATTCATATATTTTTATCACTAACAAAAACTTTTGTGTGTTAATATGTAAAAAGAAATTCAGGAAACACTTAAAACACAGTTCACCCTAGTTCGAGACCTCCAAACAACACCTACTAACGAATCAGATAGCGTTCACGGTCAGTGCTGGAGCCATAAATTTATTAGTTATTTGAATGTAAAACGTATAACTCGATGGCAAAACTCTGTTTTTCCTTGTAAATTAATAATGTTTATTGATACAGTTACCAGGTTACACGCTGAATAACTAAGCATAATTATTCTTGCTCAATAACTCCGAGTTATCATTGGAAATACCTTTCGTTCCGCTAATCTATTTCCTTTATAAATCATATTTCTTGTCCTTAATCTTTTTTACCATCTCTAATACTGTAACTACTTTTACCACATCAGTACTTATTCTTATAGTTTCATTACACTGATTTAGTATGATAACTTGGGTTTTTGCATATTTTCGTAAAATTTAACGTGTTTAATAGTTGACTACTCCGATTTCTGGTAAACAAAGTAATAAATAAGGTAAAAATTAAATGACAGTGCTAATAATAGCATCCAGTAATGAATACATATTTTTTTGAATAAACTGTAAATGCAACTTATAATTTAAGTACAGGTTTATATACTTGACTTTACCTATTACATTTTTTATGTATTGGCTAGGGATTCTATGAAGTTACCTAAACCATAGTTAGCAAGGTTGCAATTGAACCGGCTGTTTGGTGATCAAAAATAATGCTTTAATAATGAAACCATCCACTTTACTATGACATATACTATCCGCCTGCTTTCTATCACAGAAATTAAACTTATCTCTGTGGACGAAACAAACTGTTTGTGTTCTCCTTTCATGTCTCTTCAAATTTGTGTACTACTCTTAGTTTAATGTGATTGATTAGAATAAATATGCTTAAAATCATGACTCCTTTTCAGTGTTAACTCGGAAATCTTGATGAATACCTTATTTTCATTACTGTTAATGAGTTTCTCTTAGTGATCAAACCTTTAATTCCTTATCTACATGATATGCAAACTGTTTTATCTGAGACATTAGCGTTAAGATTCCATCTTATCGTTTATATTTTCATCTAATCTATTTCCTTAAAGCATAAGTTTTTGGACTTCTTGAAATTGATCGAAACCAAAATTGCAACACTTAACATTAGTGTAAATTTACTTACACACTTATTCTGTAGGTCCTATATTACTTTCGATAACTCAATAAAACATAGTGAGCCACTACAGTGACCTATATTTTTATCCATGATCACCGGATAAATGATTCAGACATACCACATTTTTGGTTGAATATTCAGTCTATAAATGTTAGACTAAATTTCATTATCTATTTTACGTCAGTTTGTGATTGATTATTACTGATTGATTGTAGTTAAGTAGTCACCGAAAACCAGGAAATACTGGACAGATATTCGGGTCTAGTATTGAACTTTTGAACATTACGCATCCGTCATTCCTTCAAGGACTGAAACCAGAGTGTTTTAATTGACAGTTAATCTTCAGACCGCTGACTCAACACTAAGTGCTTTGATTTTCTGACATAACAGTACTGTGCGATTACCGCCTATCGTATCTGGCAACATATGTTGCACATTTTTGACATGGCTGAACTCTATTGGTAACATATTTGTGATAGAGCTCGGAGAATTCCTTCTTGAAGTTAATCTTGAACAGGTACAAGCATCAGTCTTCATAACCATTTTTACTAACTACATTCAGTAAGTTGGCTAGCTGCTTGTATATCTTAAGATCCATCCAATGCATATCTAAGCTTCATTTTTGTCAGCATATTACTGATTAAAATGCCTTAATCATATTTAGTAATTTTGTCAAATTCATCATGCAGATTAAACACTCTGTGTCTGTAAAACTAATAATATTTATTCAGTTTGATCTGTATTTTTCTGTTGATTGTAGGACAAAAGCAGAAAACAAAAGTCAAGGATGACGATTTAAATCCAATATGGGACGAGGTAGGTAGCAATCCTTTTAGGATATTAAACATAAAATTATATTTATTTTTGAAACAAATAGGAAATATCAATCGATTTAAAAGGGAAGCCCTTATTAGCCTCGGACAATGTACTCATCAAAGTAATGGATTTCGACAAAGTTACACCAGACAAGTAAGCAATACGTATGTTAAACCAAAATATGCACTTACTTAACGACGTAAATAAATATACTCATATTCAAACTTATCAAGTGTTCTTGATCTGTATGTGTATTTACACACCAACTCAGTTTTGAAACTGCGAAAACGGTATTACTGTACTCCGTTCATTGAAAACTAGATGTAGTTTTGTTCAAATCACAGGATCTTTTGCTTAGGATGATTGTTTAAATACCGAGGTTCTTTAATTCAATTAGGTAGTAATTGACAGACTACCGACCTAATGGATTTGCAAAAAGAGGGGGGATGTAAGACATTTTTTTTACAACGTTATTTGCATCTATTTTCCGTTGTAATAACACGGATTTTATGTTTGATTTATGTTCCTGTTAAATACTAACTGTTCTTATATTGCAGTATATGCTAATTTAAACTGGCATCTTTTTCACTAGATCACTTTTATCCTATTTTCTTCACGCTATTATAAAACAGATTTTTATATTGGCTTATTAGCGTTCTAATATGCTATTTTTCGATATTCCAAAGGACATTATAAATTTATTTTAACTCAGTAGACATCTTTAGAAACTCTTATGGGTCATTACAGCTGATTATTATGAGTTATGCTAACTTCTGTGACGTCACAGTGTTTGAAAAACGTCTGGATTATAAGGAAGGCGTTCAACACATACGGCGAGTGAATGGTAAGCACTTATACAAAACCGATGGTACATGGAATTGAAAATATATTAACCTAGTTCAGTTACTAGTTTCTTTGGTAAAGCCTTTTGTGATGTTACCGTATTTAAATTAAACTATCAGGTAAATAGGTCAGTGAATCTTCATCACATACTTCCTCCACTTCATGGACATTGTTACTGTTACTGTGTACACCATGGTGATTCAATATGAATAATTCAAATTATCAACATATGAAGTGATGCCATAAATATAGTCAGTTTCGTATGAGATCACTTATCTTGATTTTAAATCCACAGTGTTATATATATATATATATATATATATATATATATATATATATATATATATATATATAAATTTAACGAAGAGTTCATCGCAATTACTCCCATACCCAAACCCTCGGCAAAACGCCCACACTGTATGTAGCACCAGAAGGCGAACTAATAAACTGAATCATGTTGCGAAATAACTATTCAGCATGTTACCATCGAAATAGAACTCTGACAGTCTCAACTAGTTACATTCACAAGTCAAAACTATATGTCATGTAACCAAACTGTATTTAACAGGCTTAAACATAAAGTGGTTAAAAATTTTTGACACGGAACTTATCACTTACTAAAAGACTTCATTTTCGTGATT
>CM046064.1:40893111-41005611 GCA_025215515.1 Schistosoma japonicum | reverse complement strand
ATCTATCTATCTATCTATCTATCTATCTATCTATCTATCTATCTATCTATCTATCTATCTATCTATCTATCTATCTATCTATCTATCTATCTATCTATCTACTCTATCTATATCTATCTCTATCTATCTATCTATCTATCTATCTATCTATCTATCTATCTATCTATCTACTCTATCTATCTATCTATCTATCTATCTATCTATCTATCTATCTATCTATCTATCTATCTATCTATCTATCTATCTATCTATCTATCTATCTATCTATCTATCTATCTATCTATCTCTATCTATCTATCTATCTATCTATCTATCTATCTATCTATCTATCTATCTATCTATCTATCTATCTCTATCTATCTATATCTATCTATCTATCTACTATCTATCTATCTATCTATCTATCTATCTATCTATCTATCTATCTATCTATCTATCTATCTATCTATCTATCTATCTATCTATCTATCTCTATCTATCTATCTATCTATCTATCTATCTATCTATCTATCTATCTATCTATCTATCTATCTATCTATCTATCTATCTATCTATCTATCTACTATCTATCTATCTATCTATCTATCTATCTCTATCTATCTATCTATCTATCTATCTATCTATCTATCTATCTATCTATCTATCTATCTATCTATCTATCTATCTATCTATCTATCTATCTATCTATCTATCTATCTATCTATCTCTATCTATCTATCTATCTATCTATCTATCTATCTATCTATCTATCTATCTATCTATCTATCTATCTATCTATCTATCTATCTATCTATCTATCTATCTATCTATCTATCTATCTATCTATCTATCTATCTATCTATCTATCTATCTATCTATCTATCTATCTATCTATCTATCTATCTATCTATCTATCTATATCTATCTATCTATCTATCTATCTATCTATCTATCTATCTATCTATCTATCTATCTATCTATCTATCTATCTATCTATCTATCTATCTATCTATCTATCTATCTATCTATCTATCTATCTATCTATCTATCTATCTATCTATCTATCTATCTATCTATCTATCTATCTATCTATCTATCTATCTATCTATCTATCTATCTATCTATCTATCTATCTATCTATCTATCTATCTATCTATCTATCTATCTATCTATCTATCTATCTATCTATCTATCTATCTATCTATCTCTATCTATCTATCTATCTATCTATCTATCTATCTATCTATCTATCTATCTATCTATCTATCTATCTATCTATCTATCTATCTATCTATCTATCTATCTATCTATCTATCTATCTATCTATCTATCTATCTATCTATCTATCTATCTATCTATCTATCTATCTATCTATATCTATCTATCTATCTATCTATCTATCTATCTATCTATCTATCTATCTATCTATCTATCTATCTATCTATCTATCTATCTATCTATCTATCTATCTATCTATCTATCTATCTATCTATCTATCTATCTATCTATCTATCTATCTATCTATCTATCTATCTATCTATCTATCTATCTATCTATCTATCTATCTATCTATCTATCTATCTATCTATCTATCTATCTATCTATCTATCTATCTATCTATCTATCTATCTATCTATCTATCTATCTATCTATCTATCTATCTATCTATCTATCTATCTATCTATCTAGCTATCTATCTATCGATCTATCTTATCATCTATCTATCTATCTATCTTATCTATTAATCTATCTATCTATTCTATCTATCTATCTATCTATCTATCTATCTATCTATCTATCTATCTATCTATCTATTTATCCATCCATCCAAGACTTATCTAACTAATTACTTACAAACCAAATAAAGCTGTATGTCCACAGTGATTTGCTCTAAAACAAATGAGAATCGCTCTTCTGCCAGTTACCTAGATATGGAAGTTATAACTTTAGACCAGAGGTTTAGTTTCTTCACTTGTAACATTACTGCGGTTGTCTTTAGAATACCTAAAATGTCCTAGAATGGTGTCGAGATATACACATAAACATTACTTAGACGGTTATTAAAAAAATTAGAATATTAAGGTTGAAGTAAATGTGTAACTATCTCTGTGAAACACCTTGCTTGTAAACAGCAAATTC
This sequence comes from Schistosoma japonicum, assembly GCA_025215515.1. NCBI lineage: Eukaryota > Metazoa > Platyhelminthes > Trematoda > Strigeidida > Schistosomatidae > Schistosoma > Schistosoma japonicum. The sequence goes on along the minus strand of CM046064.1, from coordinate 41,003,493 downwards.
GAAACTGCAACATCTCGAATAACCGATTTTGGACGAAAATAAGTTTTAAAGATTTTACGAATGAAAACAGTATGACAAATGTCAAAATTACAAACTTTAATTTTGCAGGTAATATCATTCCTATGCCAAGTAGTCAGTGACAATCACTGGACACAAAACACCAATTTTCAAAGTATAGTTTCTTAGCCTAGTGATTGCATAACAACATGATAAACGAAGTCCTATTGTCACTTAGGTTTAGATAAGATAAGATAGTGTGCTGTTTACTAGTCAACTAGTTATGACTATAGTGTTTAATCTTCAATCTGTAGCTCACATTCTCATTGATGGGAATAAGTAATTGATCCAAAAATAAACTAACATGTTATTATGGAAAACAATTGTAAACAATTGTAAATTATGTATACATTAATGCAGAGCTATTGAGATGATTATTTTTTTAATCTTTTATGAACACGTTTCTGTTGCGTAAACAGTGAAGTTTCGAAATGTAACACATGGTAGCTGAAACTACTCCACTATTTGATGATTTGGTCTATAGTGTAATAATTCATCCGGTCACTCTGTATTTGTACATTATCATTTTCTGAACTGAATAGTGTGACACTTGAAGAATGAAATATGAACAACAGGATTTAACACAGCTATTTTGAATACGAGATGTTGTCACCAATTTCTATAGTAAACCATATAGTTGAATAGATTATCTCATGAATATGCTGACCTTAAGAAGTAATCGAGGTATTCTAGTGACTGTGGCAGCCGCCCACACTGAGTAAAAATATTTCCTTTTGTTGTGTCTGAAAAAGAAACCGGATTAGTTATAGTTTTATTGACATGGAAGGGCGCAGTTCGGGAGAAAACCCTAGAAGGCCGGTTACATAGACCCTTTTGTTTCTAAGCTCTTTACCGAAGGAGAAGAATGAAGTATTCATCTTTAGGGCAGATCTCTCCCGTCAGTTGTGCCAGAACAACAAAGCTGGAATGCTGGTTGTTGGAGAAAAATACCACGCTGCCATCATTCTTCTGTATAGTTTGAAGTAGGACTGAAACATATATAAGCTGCACACTAGGTTTATTGACAGACACTTCTGTGTAGATGAAGATATCCAATGATTGTTGACACTTGCGGTTGAGGTAAACCGTTTTCAGTTCATATATAGAAACGAAAGACATGTAAACTCACAGGATAGTTGGTCAACCATGAATAATACATTTCGGAAGTAGAAATCTATATTGATTTGAAGGTTATTTAGAAGTGAGATTGTTTTGATGTATAACGATGAAATACGAGTAACGATATATGTTTTGAACAATATAAATAAAGCATGAAAACAACAAATTTAAAAGTGCATAAATATTCATCCAGTCAATACTAGTCTAGTAGTGTGGTATGTGTTGTTTGATCAAACCAGAAGTGTTAAATATTTGTAAATTTCAAGTTAGTAGAGTAAAGCAACATTTGTATTCTGTAGAATAAAATTCACTCGGCCAAAGTTACTGTCAAAATTTATTATCGTATAACATTATACTTAGATATCTTGAGCTTATCTCAGTAAAGCTATCAAACAAACATTGACGTATGTTTAGTCTTTTTCAACTCCATATTTTTCCTGTTGACGAATTTAGCAGAAGTTCGCTAGATAATTGTTTAACCAAGCTTAATTGTTTTAGATTTACGACAAGAGAAATGCTATTTAATCAGTTAATGTCATGATAAAAACATATACATTTGCCTACCAAAGCAAAATAAAAGTATACTTAACAACCAAGCATAAAAAAAACATTTAAGTTACCTAAAGATCATTGATTCGAATCCTATCGCGTAATCGATTATGATAAAAATTTCTTTATACTGTCAATTTTTTCACTGGTACAAAGTTGACAATTTACGATTTTTATTTTGTATTGGTAACATTGGTCACACTGAATTAGGTCTAACCGATTTAAGAATTCTAATTTATAAAATTCATACGTAAGTTGGAATATTCAAGCAGAATAATTTATTTCCGTCGAAACTAAATACTAGAAATTCAAGAAACTGATTGCAAATATATACATTATTTAGTACAAACAAATCAATTCTGGAGATTAAATGCTGCTGAGAGCTTAATGCTAACATTTTTGTTAGAGACAAGAAGAGCTACAATTCCAGATTTTAGGAAAGATTTCTACCTTTTAAAGTTGTGTATCCCATACGTGTTATTTAGTGTGAAACACACGTTCAGCTATGTTTTCTTGTGTTTCATCCCCCCGTCACAGATCTTGTAGCATATAAAATGCACTAATTTCTCGAGTTACATAACCTCGTACCTCCCTGCGACTTGATTGATAGAAATTTGTGTACCAGCGAGTACACTCCTTGGCCACTAAAGAATGAGCAATATCATGCTTATCTATTCCTTAGTGCCGATTGACTTTACCAATGAATTTACAAGATAACCACTAATCTGCATGTCTAACTGTTACTCTGTTTTAATATTTGGTAGTTGGAAATAGCACCACCAGTTTCTTGTTAGTACGGACCTGTCTGTTTGGTATAACTTTGATAACTGATAATTGCCCTACTATTCAAACATCGACCACACAGGTTCACAGTATAGGATATCAGCACTCAGATATTCAGGCTGAGACTAACATCCTGTCGGCCTTGATTATAAAATAGACAGCATGTTTCTGATTGATGCTAGGTGACCAACCCGAATATAGAGAAGATATATCTTAGTAAAGTACTTGATGTTTAAGAAAGTGAAAATAAATCATGCACTAGGTACTTTTGTACTTGTTTTCACTTATTATCAGTAACAATCTGTTGTATATGATGCAGGGATTGCCGATATTACAAACTTTGTTATATGCAGCACTATATCCTATAGCTAGCACCCAGCCTTGCCTTAAATTATCTCTCAGGGACAATAATTCGACTCATTTATTAGGAAGCCAACTAGTCACTTACACGCATGTATTACAACAACAATAGACCAATAATATACAGGATATATATAAAACCTAGTCTTTGTATTATATGTCTGTCACACGATTTGACCAATCACATATCTACTTCCAGACAAATCACCTCCGTTCTTTAGTGAAGGACTTGGCTTCTGGACCAATTTGCAATAGTTCTCTCTGTCTACGCAGCCTACGCGGTTTACACTTCATTCTGACCTTCATTTCTTTCCATATGTTGATGCATAGGTGGTGACGTAGGTATTGCTATATCAACTGTGTCATACACATGGGAATTCTATTATGCAGGGTGGGCTATTATTATCTCTTCTACATCTCAGTTGTCTAATATATCGTATTATTACCATGTCACCCAGCCTTGCTTCATATACCCTGTTTGCGCGTTTACTGTGCAGCAGTCAGATCCGTTTTACTTTATGGATGTGAAACATGGATTTTAAGGATAGAGGATATCCGTAGGCTCCTAGTATTCGATCATAGATGTCTCCGAAACATTGCTCGTGTTTGCTGGGACAACCGAGTAAGCAATGCATGGGTTAGGAATAGAGTACTAGGTAAATACGGTAAGCCTATTGATGAAGTAGTGAATCTTCACCGGCTGAGGTGGTTAGGACATGTGTTGCGTATGCCTGACCACCGTCTACCGAAACGAGCAATGTTGTCTAGTGTGGGAGTAGGCTGGAAGAAAGCTAGGGGTGGCCAAACAAAAACATGGCACCAATCCATGAAGTCATTGACAATTGGGCTGAACCATGTTAATAGATGTAGACTACCTGGTTGGGGCCCACACGATGATCGTAACAAATGGTTAGAGACTTTAGGTGATATGGCTCAAAATCGTTGGCAATGGCGCAGGTGCATCCACTCCTTGTCTTCCTCCAAATTCTAATTTCTGAGCTTATTATAATTTTCTCTTTACTGAATCACTTTATATCTCAAATCTCATCTCTGATCTCTATGCCTTTCCATTAGTACTTACTCTGTTACTACCTCCGCTACTCTGGGATTTAGTCCGACAATTTAATCTTTATCTGCTAATTGAGGCATGGCAACTTGAACTGATGTACGCATGTACCAAGTTCTACGTTGTAACTGACTGACTGACTGACTGACCCTGTTTGCATGTCTTAGCAACAATTATCTAACTGATCCATTTTGGCCTTCCGAGGCAGTAATCACGTGCATGAACAAAGTAACCGACGTTGAATTCACGAGTTCTTCTATAACTAATCTCACGATCATTTGTGTCACGTTGATTTTGTCTCTGGGGTGCACAATATCAAGAAACGTCCTCATAGATCCACCAAGCATAATCTCAACTGGAGACTTCCCATCTTTTCTGTTAAGACTTGGGGTCACTCCATATGAAATAAGAAATTGTTGTACGGCTTTCTCATCATTGATGGCCTCTCCTCTCTCTCCTAACAAAGTTCTTTTAAAAAGTGTAAATAATGGTATAATAATAATAATACGTTATATGTGATTTGGGGAGTCATTGTCAAGGTAATTTTGGTAATAATAATAAAAGAGTCGTGTGAACTAACAGAGACATTGTCAAGTTAATTACGACGATCTAACTAAGCTGGTATATGCCCACAAACGCATAAAGGGCAAACACCTCTTAGTACGACCTATGTAACACGCCCCACGGAAGCCGTTAAGTTGCTATATGTATATTGAAGAGGTCATCTTTAGCGATGTGTATCTGATGTAAATCAATTCGATTCATTGTAAACCAGTGATTTAATATTTGGTTTGATTTTTCAACGACACAGAAATTTACAGTACAATTCTGGATAATTATGGGTTACCATACAGTTTCGAATAAGGTCTACGTTTGTTTCCGCTTCAGTGAGTTTTTCACTGTACTTTAGCAACTCATTGAGTGCTCTAAGAGCAACTATTTTAGTTTATATCATAGTAAATGTGCTCAAATTGTTATGTGACTTAATCATATAAGAATAAAGCGAATCTTATACCGTAAGTTTTGTTAAATATATGATACAGTAGATAGACAATTATTTTTAGTTATTCTAAAACGTAAATTATGCTAAAACTCTGTTCGATAATCAAAATGACTAAGCTAGAAAAATCTGGAAATAATTCCTTTTCGTTACAAAGTGAGTGATTATAATATTTAAGTAGGCCAATAAGTTTGAGATCATTTTTCAACTTAAGGAATATATTTATGATAGATAGTTTGAGGTTAGTTGAACGGAGTTATGCTGATTATCACTATCGATAGGCGATTTTTTAGTTTTAAAGGTAACAAGGCTTCACCCATCCTTCCAAGAAATTCAAACCCACACCATCCATTGCCTAATTCGAAACTGACAATGCTTTATATGAATTGCATCTGATCACGTACCTATTACTTACAACGAATTCACGTTCAACAAAGTCCACTGAGATGTAGATAACATTATAAGAAATTATTTTTAACAGAGTTATGGACACTGAATAAACATGACAATTTAGTGATTAAGATCATTATACTAATTACTTACGGCGTAAATGATAGCAATTCAAATTTCTGTTAAATTAGTAATTAAGCTGGTTGAGATCAATATTGGTTCCAGCATAGTGAGCTACTGGAAACGAGAGAGCATATATATATCGATTGAGATATGCGTGTTTGTTTTGTTGGTAGTATAAACAATATAACCACTGAATGCTAACTATTTCGTTACTATACATAAATAAATGTACATAGTGAATAAAAAATATTCCACTCATTAATATGAAGCTTTGTTTTTCTACATTCGTTCATTTTCAATACGTTGGTCTTCTGTTGTTTTCTTGAATGAGTTTTCCTAATACATTTTGAATTTCTATAATACTAGTCACTTTTCCTTTCATTAATGTTAAAATAGTTAAGTTTTTGTAAATTCAGTGTGCACTGAAGTTGTATGATGTGAGCACATTTTTCGACCTAAACACTAAACAGCATCATTTTCACATGGTCTACATTATTCCATAATAGTTCAACATTTTTTAATTTTAAAAATGTAACATCTAACCAAACCGAACACAACAGTTATCAAAATATTTCTACAATTTGCTAATTAACATCTGTCACAAGGCATGTAAACCATTTGGCTGACTTTCAATCTCTTGCAAGACTGAAATATTTACACTGATTGGTCAGTAAGTATTAGTTGAGATTGTATGGTCCATGGTGCTGAATAAATTCTTTAGAACAAGCTGAAGTGTGATAACTATTATTTGCGAACCTTTTCCGAAGACTAAGAAACAATTCAATACTACATGATGTGCAATAATCTGTTACGTGTTAACACAATGTATATTATATTACAGTATTCTCAAAAAAATCGATCTCTGAAAATCTTTTTTTCAACGGATATGCTACTTCAGACTATATTTTCTGTTTTTCTTATATTTTCGGGATCACATTCAGTAAATGTATTCTTTTATTATTTTTATTTTTTTGCCATAAATTGTATAAACAATCACAGTCAACAATTGAACTGTCATTACGTTATGAATTCCCACAAAAGATGAGAGGATTAACCAGTAAGTCTTGTTTTATATATTTTAGTTTTTACTTTTATTACACCTACTCTTTCCCAAGAAAATAATTATATTTACTGTAAGACATTTCATTATAACAAAGTTTTTGAACATAGTTTTATCATCGATTGATTTTATTTTGATAATCATCAAGGTCTAAAAGGAATTGAACAACTTATTTCCTCAACATTGTGAAGCTAAGGTCCTTTTAGTAGTCAAATTCAAGACGTCCTTGGAGTGACTATATTACTTTTAGATAAATAAATTGTCTTCCACTAACATTAAGTTTTAACTTCAGTCAATTTGCAATATTATTTGATATTCAAAAAACATTTTCCTTGTTGACAGTCATCGTGTTCTCACAAATAACTGGCTTCGAAAGTTATAATGTGAGATTCCAGTGTGAGGTCATATTAAATGTATTTCATTCATGAATGGAGTAAAACAGTTATCTCTTAAGGATTTAAGCCCTGTTACATCACAACTTCATTAAATCGGAAGGTGGAACCACTGGTTGCCAGCTGAATGGTCTAGAGCATATGGCTTGAAGCTCACAAATTTGGTTCCGGGTATGCATCATTTAAAAATCTCACGTTACACAGATGTTAGCCTTTTATGTCGCCTCATTTCAAATTGGGTAATTAAAGAATCATCCTACAAAATGACCTTTGTACAGTAAGTATATATCATCAGAACAATAGACTGATATCGATCAAGTAATTTTTGCGCCTTAATTGTTTTTCGTAAATATATGTAATGGATTCAGTATACCAATTAAATGGTCAATATTTTCTAATGATTAATTTTATTCGGTGAAATGATTTCTCTCTTATTCTCTTTGTCACACAGCAAATGTTATGTTTAATAAGTAATTCTTTTATTAACTTATTTATGTACGGTTTATCTAAGAACTCTACGGTTAAATCTCAAAGTCTTAAAAGGTATATATATATATATATATATATATATATATATATATAACTTTTGTAACACATGTCGATTTTAATCACGTTTCATAACATATCGCTTATTCAGTTTGATTTGATGAGATTTTCGTTCTCTTTCTGAACATCTCTCTCAATCTTACTAAATAAGGTATGCCAAACATTAAACTTTAAATATATTATTCTTTGTGATTATAAACCATTTGTTGTTGATGATAAGAGACTTTAGACTTTAATGATAAATTCAATCTCTCCAGTAAATCTCTGATTTATGATAGTTAAAATGATCATAGGTAATTGGTATGCAAAGCTAATAAAGTTGTACTGACCAATTTGCTTTGATTTGTCTCAGTAAGTTCAAGGCACTTATAGATATAAATCTGAATATGAAATATCAAAAGCTGGAGATGTGCAATTTTTATCGCCAGTGATATTCTCCAAATGGTTTAACTTGATAAGTATATTATTCCATTGTTACTATAAATGGTGGGATCTGATAATTATCTGTTTGTATATATGAACTTAGTGGTCAAGTTAGCGTTTGCGGCATCGAACCGTTGCTACTACATTGACGTGATGAACCAGTTTGACCATACTGTTTAAATCAGTAGTTGTTTAAGGTTTTATTATGTTGCGTGAGGTGGTCGAAGAGCAGTAAGACTTGAAACAGCAAACCGAAGGTTGAGGGGGGGGGGTAAAGTATTATCACTTTACAGAGGTTTGACCGCAGTAAGGTGTTTTCCTCAGGCAACAAACATGACAGCGTTGATACCTCCCTACAAAAGAAGAATAGGGTTAGAAAAGATTGGCCTTAGAATGTAGACTTCACCTTACTTCACAGATTTCTGTCTTTGACAATGGAGTGTTTCCATGCATTATAAGCCACATGTAAAACAGCTCTATATGACCCACCTGAAGCAGTTACCTTTTGGGCACTATAACCCTACTCTCGAGTTGTCCGGACAACTTTTAATCTGTTTTTTTCAGGTACCTTTCTACAATGTGGTTAACCACAAAGTGATAATTGCCATCATACCTCTAACAACACTCGAAATCACCTATTCACGACCAAATCTCTTTTCTTCCTAATGCTTTTTTTTTCTTTACTTTGAATCCTAATCTTTCTCCAACGTCTCCCACACATGCCAAAAATACTAATGATTCGATTTCATTAAGAGCTTTCCCAGGTATCCTGGTACCACGCTTTAAACTTTAGGCTAAAGCTTAAATTACTAGAACACTGTATCAAATCAGCAAACTTTCTTCGATCGGAAAAACCCTACAATCTCTTGTCATTCATGTATGCTATGTTACTGGAGCACACGTACATACTCCTATCGGTGCCATTCAGTTGGATTCACCTGTTTAGTACAGAGAGAGATAGCTCGGTTCACTTTTCGTTTATCTGGATGCCTGACAGCAAGTTCTCATAGCCTTCTTGGATTAGGTTTTGCATTAAGTTTGCCAGCAGGACAAAAACTGCCTATAGTCTTTATGTTTTGCGGTAATAACTAATAAAAATTAGTTAACATGCAGATGCTTTTCTATAGTTTTTCCCTATGCATCTAATGAATGTAGCTTGGATCGAGTAAATGACTAATCCTACAAGGAGTTTTCTAACCTTCTTCAGAAATCTAGACGATCAGACATAGTCACCATAGTAAGCAATTTTAACACCCAAATCAGAAGGCTAAATTAAGCTGAAAAACATCTAGGTGGATGTTCTGTCGTCCCAAACATTGAAAACTATCTTAGATGGTAGTTCATCCACAGCAGACCCAAATTCCAAGCCCAAGAATAGACATTACTAAACCTGGCAACCTCTAAAATTACGACATGATAGACACAGATAAATTGTATCGGTACCAACCATCGTTGAGGAGGCTCAGTAAAGGATTACCACTCATTTTTCGGAGTTTGTTTGAGAAATGACCATGCTCTAGTGATGCCATGCATTTCTGTGAACTTTTTTGGATGCATAATGCTCAAAGCAGGAGAAAACCTTAAATACCGATTCCGGGAGGAAAATGCCAAGAATGTATTCAGCGAAGGATTAGTTAAGCACTTAGCTGATCAGGGGTAACAAGTCAGCGCCGAATAAGCTTGGTATTATTTTAAAGAAGGTGTAAATGCAACAACGACATCTACATTCGACATAAATCGGAAAGTTAAGAAAGACAGGTGGATCTCGGAAATTTCTAATAAATTGATACCTGCAAAGAAATGGAACTGTTACTAGGAGACTTAATTGTCGATTTTTAATATGAAGACAATATAGTTCTATTTCGTGAAGACGCTGATAATATACAGTCTCCTAAACGCCTTGAGCGATAATACAAGTGAACTTGAGATCCGTTTCTTCCCATCTAAATGCAAGATGTAACTTGAGTGATGGTCTGGATCATCGACTAAATTAAATATAGATGGTGGAGTGGTATGGTGAGTTGACAACTTCACTTATCTCAATAGTCTGATCGATCCTGTTTGGTTGGTATCTGAAAAAATCTATGCTCGGATTCAGAAAGATTGATTGACTTTCACTAACATATGTTACTTGTGACGCAGTCGACATATCCAATTTTTAACGAATAACAGGGTAAATTGCATAGCAGTAAGATCCATGGATACCAAATGTAGGATATGAAAATACATATTCACAGACTTTATGTCTTTGATAATAAAAGTCCTCAAGGTATCATTAGCAGACCACATAGTGACAGAGTAAGCAGTAGTATTGCATGACCGAATAATAGGGAAAATTAGCAAATCAGAGGATGAGACTGTAAAACTTCTTCGAGTGAGGTGGTTGGAATATGCGTTATATATGTCCAACTACCGAAGAAACTCAGTGGTTACTCTTACCTTTCCTTTTCCTGCTGGTGGTTGACTGGATCATGAAGGCTGTAACATCTCAAGGCGATCTCGGAATACAGTGGACAACATCGATGCAACTAGATGACTCGGACTTTGCAGATGATCTAGCTCTTCTACTCCACACACAATATCAAATGCGGATAAAGATGGACAATGTAGCAGCAGTAGGCCCCAACATACGCGAAGGCGAAAGCAAGATCCTTTGATACAAAACAACAAACACTAACCCGAATTCACTTGACGGAGAAATTCTGGAAGATGTAGAAAGCTTTACATACTTGAGTGGCATCATCGATAAACAAGGAGAGTCTGATGCAGATGTGAAGGTGCGGATTGGAAAGGCAAGAGCAGCATTTCTACGACTGAAAAATATCTGGAACTCAAACCAGCTGTCAGTCAACATTAAAGTCTACATTTTCAATACAAATGTGAAGACACTTCTGTTGTATGGAGCTAAAACTTGGAGGACTACAAAAAGCATTATTCTAGTGATACAAGTATTCATGAACAACTGTCTGCGTAGGATACTTCGTTTCCGTCGGCCATATACCATCATCACCAACCTCCTATAGCAGAGAATAAATTAACTACAATCCAACCGAGGAAGACATTAGGAAAAGACGCTGGAGGTTGATAGGACACAGACACATTGAGGAAATCATCTAACTGTATCAATAAACAACCACTAACTTGATATCCTGAAGGTCGAAGGAAAATAAGATGACCGAAGAACACATTGTGTTGGGAATCGGAGACAGACATGAAGAAAATGAAAAATATTTGAGAGGAGCTGGAAATGAAAACTCAGGATAGAGTTGGTTGGAGAATACTGGTCGGCGGCCTATGCTTCACATGCGGTAACAGGCATTGATTAATTGCTTTATAGATGTTCAACCACCACCTGTTTCTTTGCATAATGTTGATTGGTGTAGGAGTAGGATGGAAGAAAGCTCGATCTAAAGTTTATTATTGTTCCACATAGCTTTGATTTTCTCTCTTCTGTTGCATTCTATAGTCTTGATGGTTATGCACATCCGATCTCACTATGCTTCTCGGGTATTGTAACTTGAGCAAAAGTTGTCACGATTGATTCTTCAGTGTGAGCATCAGCAATGTAATGCTAGTTCATCCATTCTATGAGACTGAAATTTTAAAAATATACCCCGAATTTAGTGTTTGGGTTTAATTTTGGGTTAACAGAATATCTTTTTTTGAATTTTGTTTAAAAACTGCACAGGTGACTGTACATCAGTTTGACTACCTTAGGGTGTTTTAGTTATTCAATCAGCATCTACAGAGTTGTTCACTTCTTATAACAAGAGAAAGTATTTAGCTCTTAAAATTGGACAGTTTACCTAGTGTACTTTCGTCTATTGAGATATGGTCTTACACGTAGAAAAATGTAATTACTCACTATAAGATCATATGAAATCGACCCAATGTAGCTGTTTATTGGATTCTGAGACTACGCTTGCTATATTTTTTGTGTATACTTGGCTAATTGATGTTTTAAGAAGATTGATGAAATTGACTAGGTCATTAGAATGGAACAGTGAATTTACAGCTAGTTAACTCGAATTTTGACCACTAGGTTCAGAATTTAGAGCATGCGTATATTATTTAGGTGTGAACAATTGACTAATACCACCGAGTTACACTTAGCAATATAACTCAAAGCTAGATACCTTAGTCTGCCATTCGTAAATAGGAGTAGCGATGTCTTAATGGTTGCTGCATAACTTCAACCAATAAAACACAGGTTCAAAACTGAGTCAACCTATTTTTGTTTTGACAACAAATTAATCTTACTACCGCTCACACCTTGAGTGTAACTCAAAGCCAAATAAGCAAATAATCAAGAAAACGAACTATGTGTTTTATAAGTTTGATTGTTCACGTTTTCACAACGTTACATAAAATATAAAACTTCATACAAATGTGTGTGGTAACATTATATACAACTTAATGTAAATGCATCGTTCATTTAATTGTATCACAATAATTGGTATAACAGTTGGAAATCCTTTCACATTCACTGCGGCGTATCATGTAGCACATTAAATTAAAGACAAGAACAATGATTATTGTACAATAATAATAATTCATATATATCATGATTTCTCATCAGATATTATAAAATCTAGAAGACGTGTTGAGCAGTATATGTATATATATCATTACGGCTGTCATCGATGAGGAACCATGGAACGAGTATTATGCAATGAGGGATCATGAGATGTGTTTTTTATTAAGTATTACAATTGTTTTATAAGAAAAACAATTTCTGCAGCACATGAATGCAGGTTGCTGAAAAAGAAAATTCACAAATTAATGGAAGTGGGAATTATACCATTCGATGCCGACCCAGTGGTGCAGAGGGTTGGGTGTTTGTTAACCTGAAGTCCCTGGTGCGGAATCTGGGGTGCACACTACTGAGAAGTTCCACATTAGAACGAAACAGCTATCCGATGCTCCCTGGATTTTAATGGTACCCTGCCAATATTAATCTGTGACATAATCAATTAAAAGCTTAATAATTAAATCAATTAAATTAAATTGAATATGGGAAAAATATGAGTAAAGTTCACGTAAAGAGCAAGTGAGAATGAATTTATAGTAATGAACATAAAATGAAGCTCAGAGGAAAGTCGACGAATCATTTGTGAGCTCAGAAACCTTTCATCATAGATCCAATTAATGCAAATTAGAGATTTACAATTTCAGTTTTATGACAACTTCTATCTTCAAGTTGATCGAATCGATATGGAAACCGCGTTGATCACAGCCTTGGCATTTATAGTTAATTTTGTAAATGATACTAGGTAACTTCCAGCGTAAATTGTCCTTTTCAGTAACTTGTTCCCATATATTGCTGAAATTATTTTCTTTCTAAAATATTAACACTATTTGAAGGACAAACTTATCTCATAAATCTTTTATAATTAAGACATAATTTCTCATTACTGAGAACCATGATATGTCGATATAAAAGGTGTTTAATGCGCCTTTTTTTAAGTTGCTAATAATATTACAGCTAGATTATAAAGCAGATAATAAGAATCGATGAAATTCATATTATTCTACTGTAGTCGAGGTCCTTGGTAATCTCACTTTTAGTAATTGGTAAAACCACCATGGAAATGACACTGCTTCTGTCTATAGGTAGCCGTCGCGTAGAACAAAGCTAAGCCAAAAATGAAATTCAGAATAAGAATTTAATTGTGAGTTTGTATTAACGGACAGGATTTCTTTTTTATAGTCACGATTTTCTGAGGGCATATAAATAAAATATCTAAAGCACTGACGAAATTCATCTAACATCATCTGGTCCCCTTCAACATATTCATACTGAGACCTTAATATCCTAGGCTCGATTCCTAAGACGACCAAATATGTATAATAGCAGCATACATATGGAACAGAACGTAGAGACTTATTATTATATCTTGAGCATGATAATCTTGTTTGGCCTAGAAATTTTTTGAAAAATATACTTACGGACAGGGTGACTCGATTTATTAGGCTTAATTATGAAACCGGTAAATAATCTTGTCTCAAACTTCCAATTATATTCATTATTGGCTTAATGATCTGCCGAATTCAACTAATACTATTATTATATAATGAAAAATCTAACGTATACATACTATATGCTCTTGGGCACTTATACACATACACACTTACATTAACATTCCACTTAGGTAAACAACTTCTCTTTCCCCTCCTCCCCTCCACTAAATGCATAATTCACTCAACTCAGACCACAGACACTGACCAATCCTTTTAAACAACGGTTAGGCAGTGGTTCACGATTCGCCTATTATGAGACTATATTTAAAAATCAATATAAATCTTTCTATATTTAAAACACATAAGGCAAATCTATAAAGGGCGTCACTACCCAGTAGGGATCACTAATGTTAAGTGATCACACTTGGTTTATTCATTTTTATTACACACTGGATTGCATGCATTCCTTAAGTGTACTCTCTTGACTTCACAACACATTTAAACTAATGTATCTATCTATTCACCTGGTTGCCAATTATTCAAAATACACATCTGTCATTTAATCACATTCGAACACGGACAAAATGAGTGAAGTAGATGATAAAAAACCAACCAGACCTTCATCCCCTAAGCCTCCTTCATTGATGGGCTGGCTATCTCATGATACTGCTCAGGAAACTGATGTCGACCTGACAAAAAAAAACCTACCTAAAGAACCTCCTAAAGAGGTTCTACAGAAGAAAAAGACCGGTAGGTTGAATTTTATGCCTTGAAATGACTAATTATTATTTATTTTACTTAATTGAATGATACTGGACTTGGAGAGAGTAAGGGATTGACGACGAAATCCGAGCAGAAATGATTGTTTTCAATGAATCAAATCTGTTTGAAAATAATCCTGATGTACTGTAGCTTACACTGTTTTTTCAGGGGGATTAGAACTACTAATCTCACACTTGACATATCCGATTTATCAATGCTTTCAAATAAAGATTCCGCTGTCACACTGCGAATTTGATATTTTATAAAGTACTTCTTTATAAATATACAGTGGGTTGCTTAAGATTAGTAATTTGTTTAATTTACTTTTTTGTGAACACTCATAAAGTTTAATACTTATTCACCATAGTTCTGATCTGTGTACATTTATGTTAGGCGTGTTACTCATGGATCACCAGTGTTTTCAATCAGTTAATTATTTGATAACAGTATGACCCAGTTCTTTAACCAGAAAAAATCACTTTTTCTTCATATCTCCTTGACTGGTCGTATATGATGTACGCACCTAATCGATAAAAAAGCAACGTCATCAGTGCTTGTAGTATTTCAATTCAAGAAAAGGCTGGGAATAGCAAATGCTTGACGTTTGTGCATTTTTTGGTGTGGCGAAAGTTCTCATAGTGATTAAACTAGATCCTACTTTTGATTTCAGATTTAACTTTCAACTTTTGGTAGGTTTATGCTTACTTTGAAGGTAGGTTGGATGTTTTTGTGGGCTGGTTTAGACTGCAGATAAGTGGCCATAATACTCTGGAAGTGAACAGAACAAGACATATATTGTACTAGAATACTTAGTAAACAGTATACATTTACTTCGAATCACTACTTCCCAATAATATCTCATAAAATCAATCACATTATAATATTTGGAGTAATTTCATATTCTGAATTACCTACCTAGAAATCTAAAACAAAACAAAAAGCAATTAAAAACAAATTAAGTTGAAAATTAGTGATAAACTTACTAACGAAATTATACTGGAATCATGTTGTATTTCAGGTTGACTGAAGTTTATAGTTAACATGCTACCGTATGCGAATTGTGTTTCTTTGCAAATACCTTAAAAAAAATTTTTTTTTTGATGGAGGGTTGTGTTCGTGATGACGCTCTTACAGATTTATAGTAATGTAAAGGAAGATTATTGTAATAAGGGAAACAAAAGCATAAAAATAGATAATATTTTATCAAAACTGAACTTCAGTGATTGAGAACCTTGGTTCAACATTTTAACTACGGGATGGCTGAACAAAACTGTCGAAAATTCATTTTGCGGGTGGTTGGGACTTGTCATGAAGACTTAACTTCCAACCTCGAGGAAATTATTGTTGACCTTTCGCCTTCATTTTGAAAGTCAGAAACAATTCTGATCTGGTGTAATGTGTTCACATACTTCCAGTTCTCTGAATAGTAATGATAACAGCCATCATATCTATTTGATCATTAGTAAAACTCATATATGAAAAAGGTTCATAATACGGTCATTACTTTAAACAGAAGTGCTGGTATAAGTGAAACCGAGTCCGTTTTAATTTTTTATCCTACATTAACGATCATCGATAGCATCAAACTCGTAGTGCACAGATATTTGTTAAATTTATGTATACGTGTGTATTTGAAAATACATAAATGTGTTACAGCAGATTAACATGATACAGATATGTTGCATACTAAGAGAAGTAATTAGATCAAAGGATAAATGTTACATGCTTCATAAAATGAGACAATACTTCGTTATTTATTCTCGTAGATCGGTTCCAATTTGGACAGCCTACATAAATTTGTGAAAATAATCAACAATAAGTTTATTTGATAAATTATTCGAGTTAACGTTGATAATATTGATTTCAAAATTAAACTACATGAGAAAAGTTGCATTCATTGTTACACTGTTTTTGTCAAACGACTTTGGTATTTATTTGAGCTTTAATATCTTTATTCCACCTACCTAACCAGTGTAATTGATTTGTTTCGCTGTATTCATTATTGTAGAATGTGCCAAAATAAGCTAATAAAGAGGTCCTAAATATGTTGTTTGTTTTAACTAAACACAACATTTAAAACAGAATAGAATGAATCAGCGTTTATTTCGTTAGTTTACATTCACTTCAGTTTTAGTCATTATGTGAAGTTTGCGTATGTTTTACGGTTATTACGCAGTTGATCTTATCAGTTTTTAAATTCTCAAAAATTACTCACACCTCTTAGTATGTTTACAGTATCTATCTTCAAATGACTACATATATATGCACTAATATCTGATATCACTTACATTTTTCAGTTACATATGCTTATTAATAATTAGTAACAGGTTATAATTTAATAGCAATTACCGCTGTATTCGGAATTAGAACTGTTTCTGCAAACTTTGTTTGAATTATTTATTTATTGATCATCACTATGAGTTCTATTTAGTCTACAATTTGTTAAGTTTTTACATTCTGCCACAGAATCGGGGTATTGAAAATTTACAACAATAATTTCTGTTCGAAACAATGAAGAACTTTGTATATTTTTGGGGATAATTGCTATGTTGAACACTACAAGTGAGTAGCATTGAGGACGAAAGAATTCTAGACAGTCGATTTGTCTTAGCCTGGTAACTCCTAAACAGTACACACTATAGTCGAAGTCAAAACTCTAAGGTCGTATAACAAAATGAGTGTTTCGGTATCAAACAGTTCATATTTTGAAACCAGTATAATAGTATCACTGTCATTTAGTATCACTGCACTTGATATTAGGCCTACGATCGTCATTTCCGCTAGTGAGCAGTATACCAGTAAATCACAGCACAAGAATCTTGGGCGTTGAACTGCGACGATACCTCAAAGCTCCGATTATTTATTCAGAAATACTGAATACTGTAAATCTATTTTAGTGAGTGATAGTTTTCAACTTTTATCAGTTCATGCGTAAATGAAGTTTAAAACATAATAATTTCACCCAAACTTGCAGGGTATTTTCAGTGCTGGTGATTACTGAGATGTCAGTCCTAGGTACCTTCTTGCTAAAAAAACATTTCCGCAAATATTTAATATGAATTACTAGTTATAATGAAAGCTTTGAATTTAGAGATATAAACCTAATTTTCTGATCAAGAAATTAAGCTGTAGTTATGAGGCTCTAATTAGTTAATTTTGACACAGTGATCAACATATTTTAAGCAGTGGTTAGCTAAAACCTGTCGTAATGTAAGTTACTATGTATTAAGTTAAATGAAATGACATAAAAATAGCAGTTTGTAATTTGACAGACTAAATCCATTTTTAGTACTGGATAAATTCATTAAATTGAATTTTACGACTTTGGATTGTTTGGATAGTTACATAATATTGATTAAAGTGTATGCATGCATGTATGAATTTACGAAATCCTAATTTCTTTAGATAAGTAACTTTATATATATATATATATATATATATATATATATATATATATATATATATACTGCATTATATTAAGTTTGTTACACATTTAGAAAAACATAATACATATACAGTTCAATATAATCAAAATAAATAACAAATTAACTCCTTTTGGCAAATTACAAATCAATTGTCGTTTATATGATTGTTCTAAAACTCTGACTTTAGCTGACGAACTTTAGGGTCCTGGACAAATTTATCTTAGCACAAAAATCATTTGGCTTTTCCAGCATAATGCGCTGCAGTCAACTTTATTCTAACCAACGGGTGCAAAATGAGCTTCTAATTTAGTATACACTCGCAATCTTAAGATTATTGATCAAACATATCTTAGAAACATCACTCGCATATCATGGAATGACCGAGTAAGCAATTATAAGTTTAGTCACAGGTTACTTGTGAAAGATGATATATAAGTTAATAAAGTTGTGAATGCTCATTAACAAGGGTGGTTGGAGCATGCATTACTTATACCAAGCCACTTCCTACCTCATCGCATGATGTTGGCTGGTATAAGAGTAAAAGATAAAGAAACTCATGGTGGGAAAACCAAAATATGTTATCTGTCCATGAAGTGTCTACTTATCAGTTTTCCTTTGTTGGTAAATCCAGGCTACCTGGTTGAGGTCCGCATGATAATTAAAATAAGTGGCTGAAGATATCGCTTAGAATCAACCACAGTGACGCAGCTTCATTTACTCTTTCATCTAGATATCAGACTCCAATTTCCTTTCATATTCACCTTTCTTTTATTAAATATAGTTGAACTATATTGTAATATTAATCTTGTAAATTTGATCTCGTTGTGGTGACATGTTATAGCAACATGAACATGTGTACATAAGTACCAAGTTTTACGTTGTGCAGTCATGACATGCCCTAAGTCTAACCTCAACAATGCCTATTTGGTGGTACCTAAATATTAAGGTAATTCTCCCAAGCCACCCTTGTCCTGATATTGAAATTAAATGATAATTTATCTAAGAAACTTTCGGTAATTTTTTCTAATGCCATATATTTAATCCCAAGTCTTTAATAAAGTAGATTTCTTCCTTCAACAAAAATAACATTCCTTTAACTTGTTTATTATGTAACTACGGAGAGCAAATAATAAAAATTACAGGTGTTTTCAGTCGTTTGTATCCTTGAGAAAGATTCTATATGCAACGTGGATAATGAACTGTTTTGGACACATTTAGACACTTTTTTTACTCTGTTGTTAATTATGATTTCTTGCACTTTGATTTGCGTTAATACTAGTAACTGAGTCTCAATAGTCTGTAAATTTGTGCTCAAAGTAAGTGATTTTATTACTTGATTTTACTAGAAATTAGTAAATTGAAATTCAAGGTTCTGATGTTTGCATCAATACTTTAGAATCTAAGTTGGAAAATCTACTAGCTGGAGAAGATACACATTTTATTTTAAAAATGTCTAATTTACTAGTCTGCCTAGTTTGAAGTTGCAGTATTAGTAACACAGCATAGTATTCAGAATTGTAGTAGACTTAATACAGGAAATACATTATGAATGGTTTGTATTTTCCTGTAGGGATCATATCAAAGGCTGAAGCAATCAGTTCCTCATGGAAGTATGAGTTTAATAAACATGTGAGTCTGTGAGAGCTGATTGTGTAACGTGTAACATATGAGTGACCCATTTTAGAACGATGAATACTTGGTTCACATTTTAATGTGGACAATAACACTGAGTTGATATGCTCTGTTGATGAGTGCTAGTAGAAACAAAACCTAGGTCCAGGGTTTCCTGCCGATCGCTTTAAGGTAGTACAGAAATGAAACAGAAAAACTTTTTTTCACACAAACGACCTACATATAAAAAACGTTCTGTCAAACACGCAATCAGGAGATCATAGATCAGTTAAAGCAGTTTGCTTAACATTATGGTATGCCGAAATATAGTTCAAATATTGGTCACGTTAACAATCTGAATCATGTTTTGGTTGTTTTATTTTATATTTAATATTAAGTTAGTTGGTGTCAAAAGACTGTAAACTTTATTGAAAATTGATTTTAATAAATTTTCTACAGAATAATAGATTGATAGTTGGCATTTCGAGAGGAAAATTGAAGTAAAACCTATTGATCCATGCTGGCAAATTCTAAGGATCATTAACTAGATTATTGATTTTAATGAATAACTATTTAAAGTTATTACCGTTTTTACAACACTTGAAGGTTAATCATTATAATTTCCCTAGTATATATATATATATATATATATATATATATATATATATATATATATATATATAGTAGCTGCAATGTCAGCTGATGGACAAAATCATCCAGTTCTAATCAATAGGAAATCTTAATTGTTAGTGCTTGTACCTTCGCTGCAAGTGTTTATCTATAAATGTTTAGTCATATTATTAATAGCTGTTAAAAAATGATAATAATTCTCGATACGGAACAAATCGCTTTCGGAAACGCTTTTTGATTAAACCAATAATTTCAGAGAACCCGAAATCGTCAAGTCTATCCGCTTGAACTACAACTCTTCTCAGTATTTTAGAATGCTATTAGCGATCGAATTAGATTATGAAACAGTTACTTCTGTTTCACAAATATAACTTGCGAACAAGTATCAGCAATATCAAAAATAATATCAAGCATTTCTTTGTGATGATTGTTTTAGGAGGACTGGTAGTAAATTTTTTGAACAGTTGTTTCATATTGTGTAGTTTGCTCAATTACTCTATTTCTTAACAGAAAAATATCACACTCAACCTTTTATGACAACCAGTTCACATGAACGCAGACATTGGTTTTCATTGTTTATTACCAAAAATATTTACACTTTGATTATTACTTTCCATAATCACAATTGTTTGAGTAAAATTACCTGTAACTCACTGATCAGACACAGGTTTTTCTACCTGGACTTATATCATCCTTTTGTATGGCTGTCAACAATCTTGATGTTCGGTTGTTCAAACCAAAATAAATACAGCGTGATTTGAAGTGATTGCTGCATTATCACACAGGACGCCTGCAGATGTGCCTTTAATCTGTCATTTTTAAATTATATTAATTCCTGAGTTGTTTTACTTCAATCATCAACACAAAATATCAATTTACTATTATTGTGAGTACAGTGAACAAAAACGGTCGAAACGGGAATACTTAAGCTTATATACCCAAATGTTGAATTTCTAATTATAGTTATCAGAAACTTTTAGCTGAATCCGTGTTTGTAGTGGTTGATACTAGGCAATAGTGGATATGAGAAAATTCGATAGTGTTTACAACCTTTTCTTCAGAGATATATTGTTTAGTACTGCCAAGTGATCAATGATTGTCTAGCCTTTTCATAATTACACAACCCGAATAGTTCATCAGTTAAAATGGGAATTATCCTACTGGGTGATTCATTTTCCAATTCCATCAAGATTTCAAATATGCCTTAGCGATGAATACCAATGGAGACGAAGGATCGGTACAGACAGGATTCTTGTTGTTTTCCTCTAATCACTTATCACCTACTACAGAGTTAATTATACTCGTGACTAAATTCCAATCTAATCAATAATGTCGGGCTTCTGACTACGGAAAGTCAACGTTACATTGGTCTAAAATCAATAATAAATTGACAAAACTGTGTATTCATTGTCTTTTTAATCAAATCAAATTAGTATTGAAACTTGAATAAATTGACTTTTTATAATAATTTTAATCTAAGTGACATTGATTATTTTACATTTCATTCTAATTGCTCTTCTTTTAGGTAATGAAATAGAACAAGATGGTGTAAGGGATGAGGTAGATGCTGGTGGTGCTAGTGGGGGTGGCGTTGTTGGTGGTGACGAAGGTGTCAGGACTACTATAGGTGGACAGGATGAAACTGACAGTCCAATAGGTGTGGGGAAACGGAAAAAGAAATTAGGCAGTCTAGCGGTCCGCCCGCAATATTCAACAAAGAAACAAGATTTTCAGGTAAGATTTTCATATAAAAATGCTTCTTTCCACTGGTAATTCATAATTAGATAAACGATACTACTTATCTATAGTATAGTTTCTATGTATGTATGCATAAAACGGTTATGATCTTGGATGTTTTGTAGTATCAGCTAAGTGACAAATATCAATTATTAGGAAACGTTTTATGTCCGTTGAAGTTTTTACTATGAGTTCCTGGAACTGGGGGTCATCATATTTGTAAGCATGTGTCATCAGTGATGAAATATTTCGAATTTAATAATTAATTCTCTATTCTGAACCACGCCGACTGACATAATAAGGTGAATCTTTTTTCTAGACTAAGTGGAAAGCACGGTTTCATAGAAATATGAACTTTAACATAAATTATAAATCATACTCTTTTTGGGTTTTCCTAAAGATTACAATAAAAATTCAGTGTATTAAAGATCGAGTTAATCTCTAATAATGGTTGCATGAATAACTCATTCGAAAGTTTTCGCAGAATTAAAACCTAGACAATCATTTATTAGTTTCCATAGTGTGACTGATTGATTTAATCAAGTTGAGTACTATCGACTAGTCATAGCAATTTTGTAGTATGTTTGTATCTTTTTTCGAGGTTTATTCTACACAGCCTAATAATAAATAACTAGAAAGTTCCCTGCACTGAAAGATTGTTCAGCGAACTGTTATTCTGTTTGGGAATAATGTTTTCAGATTGATGTATAACTCATTTTCGTGAATAGCAGACGCATATTATTAAATATAACTAATCCTAGCAAAGTAAACTTTTGCTGAATAATATGCGTTTGAGCAAGCCAACTACTCAGCATTACTCATCCCCTATCTTACAAAAAATTGAACCGAAGACCTTCAGACCTATACTTAATCTTCAGATAGAAGTCATATGGTTTATATTTTTATTTCATTGTATTGAACTCTCTATGCACCCGTGATCGCTGTTGAGTTATTGCCAGATTTGGAATTCACTCGTGTGAGCTATCTCATAGTCCGTATACTCTAACAAGTCACTAATAAGAATTCCTTTTACAGAAAGAAATTTTCATAGTTTGAAAACTGCATTTTTTGAGAACTAACATCATCCAAAAAACTTACACAAACCACGATGCTTTTCTACTTCATATTATCAAAAACGGTTAACTAAAATGCAAGTATCAGTGATCAATAACCATTGTAAGTATTGTGATAGTTCCAAAATGAATTACATATGGAGTAGTATGCTTGAATAACATCTTAATATAGTCCAAGTTTGCTATTATTATTATTATTATTATTATTATTATTATTATTATTACCATTCCTTAAGCAGATATTGTTAATTCAAATCATCTTTAACTGTCAACGTAACAGGCTGATATATACATATATATAATCCCCAAATATTCTGTTTTTTAATTCGGAACAAAAATAGAAGTTGGGAAGTATAGTAGAAGTTTTGATTCCAAAAACAGATTGTGTACAAGACACAGTAGTATTCATAAGATTATTCAAGATCTTGTGATTCTTGGTTCTTTGAGGATACTTGCTGGAATCTTCAACATATTCAGTGACTGTTCAATCAGAATAATGAACGAATATTAAATAATTACTTCAAATTCGTCTTTTCTCATCAAAACTGCACCAACTGTCTGGTTCATCACTTTCCCAGGATTATGAAGAGATAGCTGAGAAACTATCAAGGGCTCCCAATATCCTAAGTATTCCCATACTTGAGATTGAGTAATATAAATAATCTTTATATATTTGGTTTGAAATTTGCTAGGTAATTTCATATGACATTATCACTAATTGACTGAACGATTATTCAATCACAATCTGCTTCCATAGCGACTTTTATTTAGCATTATTTAAAGAGGAACGTGAAAGTTGCTTCGAGGTATGTGAAGTTGTAAATTGTAATTTTGTCGTTGAATTATAAAACTGAAGTTTCCAGGTAGATAGAATATACAGTCTTAGTTAGGTATTCTTAAGTAGTTCCAAGCCAGAATGACATAGATCCTTTGTATTTCAATATCTAATTAGCTGGTACAAGTAACGAATATATAAGCCTTTAAACCCTCACAATCTCTATAGAGCCGTCAGAATAAATCTGCTTTAAATAAATATTTAATCTATCCTCCATCCTGTTAATCATTTTACTAGATTAAACCGATGAACAACCAGGTCGAGGTTTGCATTTTACACAGTTAGCTAATTATTTAGTACATTAAGTAGCTTGTTGGTAATCAGATACATGAACTAACTAGGATATAAACTGGATCACTGTGCCACTTTTTGGGTTTCAAATTTGTTTCTCTGTTGGCTGAAAGTTGAGTGTTTTAACTTATTAACCGTCTTTTAATACTATTATTATTACCTTACTATGTGTAAAATTAACACAATTCTTCTATCTTTACTTTCAAAAAAATCTTTTTTTTAACCATGATCTATACATAATAGAACAAGTTTACACTTGTTTCACTAGTTATTTCTACTTTTACTTTTATTATGTAAACAAAAGAGGATAATACATGAAAATATAAGTAATATGAGTGCCAGAAAACAATATTTATTCGTTTGTGTGTGTTGCAGACATTTATTGTTGTCGTTGTTGTTATTATTGTTTGTCAATTTTGAGTAGAATATAAAAATTTGTGGTAATACAGAAACAAGCATATGAGTGATGACATTGCAGATTATCTGATTTCCTTCCTTTTTCAGATATATCTTACAACACAGACAGTTTATTTACACATGCCAGTGAATTTGTCTTTCTACTGGGGAATGGTTCTGTTTAAAAGTTAAACATTTGTTTAAGTAATATTACTCATTGTTCAGTGTAACAGTGAAAATCTGTAAACATGTTTTTTCTTGAATGATATTATAGATAACAATAAATGAAACTAACTTGAAAATACGTTTCCACTATTAACTTGTTTTTTTTTCACCGTTCCATTTATTACATCGATGTGCCCATACGAGGACATAATGCTTGTGTTTACTTTTTTGCTGTTAAAATATTAGTGTATAATGACTTTTTGGAAAAAGCAAGTTGTTACTAACAGACAGAGACAGAATTGTAATGACTGAGAATTGTTCTGAAACGATGAACTGCGATCCATGAAATAATGTCAGTTAGTGGTTTGAGTAATTGTAATAATAAGTAAAACAAAGCCCTCCTTGTGATTGTTTCCGATTATTTCAGTGTCCCTTATCAAGCATCAGTCCTGAGTGAAACTGTCTTGTAACTTTTATATCATGCTTACAATTTACCTAATTAAATTAATTTTCGGATAATTTAATTACAATTTTGAATACTTTGTATATTGTAATATCAAGGCTCATTAGTCAAAGAGGTCTCCAATATAATTCGCTCTAGCACTCTTAGTCCATAAAAATTCATTAGAACACTTATTATTTTTGCTATTCTGAGCTTAACTAATAGTGTGATTATCATCCTTTTCGCTTGTGGATTCTGATTTCGTAACACTGTTGGTGTGTCTACGTATCTAATCAAAATAACTGATAAATTAAATATAACTCTGATACATTTCTCTGAACGATATGGAGTTTCTTTGTACATGAGTAACTTACATATGTAATCTTCATGGCAATCACCTTTAATTGTGACGATAGTATCGTCGAGTGTGTTCTGGTAATGTTCAACTTATGGTGCACAAAAATATTCGTCTGTATTTACTTCTCGAAAGTGTTTAAGATAATAAAAACAGACAGTGAAGTTGTTTGATGCTTGAAAGCTGAAGGTGATCGAAATGAATCACTAATGGAACTTAAATTACAAGCAAATTATCATTTGTTAGGAAGGAATACGTATATTCTTTTTGTTATTAATGTTCTGATACGATTTTAACCCATGTCATCCAGTGTAGAGTCAAAAAGTTTTCCACTTACCATCCACGATTAACTCTTATTGGACGAAAATTTCTGTAAATTTACTTCGCAACATTTTCACAGAAACTGGTAGTAATTACCAACTAAATTTCACCCACAGATATATTAATTTGTAAACAAGATCACTAAAGTTAGTTGTCATACAAAGATATTTTTTATCATGAATCAATATTAACATATTTTGCTCACCTTACCCATTCCCATCTCTATCAATTCAGATTCGTGTCAAAATTATTGAAGCACGTCAATTACAAGGAGCAAATATTTCACCAATATGCAAAGTTACTTGTTGGAAAGAAAGTAAAGATACACGTGTACGCAACTGTACAAATTCACCATTTTGGGACCAAATATTTTTTTTCAACTTTTTCGATTCAGCTGCTGAGCTACTGGATCAACAATTAATATTCACCGTTTATGATTCACGTCGACTTCGTCGTGATTCGTTAATTGGTTCATTCAAGTTTGATTTGTCACTAGTTTATGAATGTGATCGTCATTCGATGTTAAATAAATGGTTGCTATTATGCAATCCAGAAGATCCAATGTCTGGTGCTAGAGGTTATTTAAAAATATCAGTTGTTATTCTGGAGCCTGGAGATGAAGCGCCGGTAAGCGTTGTTGATTTAATCGGTTGTTTCCTTTTTTCCAAGTTTCCTTAGCCTGTCCAACAAAAGTGTCAACCGAGATCATAATGACATCATTTGTGGTACATAGAATTATTTGTTTCAAAAACTTCCAATTTATCGTAATATACTTGCCCATCTTTTCCACTGTTCAACAAATTCATGGAACAAATCAAACTGAATTTCAAGTTCACAGAATCATGAGGATCATTATTTGTGATGATCTTATTAAGAAAATAGGAAGTCTGATAGTTTACGGTGACAATATTCTCATGTTCATACACTGAACTACTAGTTTAACTAGATATGACTTTATTTTTGGTTAGTAAACTGTAATGGTGAAAACAAACACTCTAATGTACTCATGTTTCAGCATGTTAATGTTTTTTTTTTGTTGCTAACGTTTACTTTCTATATTTTGCTAAATAATTTTAGTAAAATGAAGGTTATTTTTTTCTCACCACAGAGCATGAAAGTTAGTGAATCTGATGAGAAAGAGGATATTGAAGGGTAAGTGAATCTGATTCCAGTAAACACATACACACTCATTCACACGCTGCATATTCATAGTACACTTTCAAATGA
The DNA here is from genome assembly GCA_025215515.1 of Schistosoma japonicum. NCBI lineage: Eukaryota > Metazoa > Platyhelminthes > Trematoda > Strigeidida > Schistosomatidae > Schistosoma > Schistosoma japonicum. The sequence goes on along the minus strand of CM046064.1, from coordinate 40,976,394 downwards.
CTAATGTTTACCTCATTTTTAACAGAAACGATTAATACATTTTATCACTAGTGTCTAATAAACCTTTGACCTCTGAAACATGTTTTTTTCTAGTAAGGCTGTCTCATTTAAGTCAGATTGCTAATTTAGCACACAAGGTTGCGGATATTATTGACTTTTACTGTTATACAATAGAAAATGGACTTTGTAAGTTAAGTGTCAAAGAAAGCACAAGTTACTGCATCGATTTTCCTCTCTAGAATGTGATTTTACCTATTTTAGACACCACCAGAACCGGAAGCCAAACCTTCACGCTTTGTGTTGTAACTATTAACTTATAACTCCTAAGTCGAGTCCAGTAATTACTGTGTGTCTGGTACATTATAGAGTCCTTTATACTGATATATGAGAGGATTACAACATCAGTTATCATTATGGTGACACTAACAATTCACGAAAAAACCGCTTGGATCAACCCTAACAACACGGTTTCTAAAACAAAAGTTCGCCAATTAATATCTGAATGAAAATAAAGTGGTATAATTCATTTTTTTCGATTCGTACATTTATCCAGTAGAAGTTCCTTGTTATTCAATGGTTCGTATAATTTGTAATCTAGAACAATATGTCTGTTTCTATGGGAAGACTATTCGGATTGTATTGCCGAATCTTTTGTAACTAAGTAGTGGTTTGTTTGTACGATTGTACATGATATCCGATTCATGACTTTTAGGGCTGTCAAGAAACCTAATAATGATGAGTAGCTGTGACTCATACTTTCAACTTTGGATTAATTTAAGACAACGCACTTAATTCAAGATGAGTTTCATAAAGTTTAAGCCTAAGAATATGCAAACCAATTCGGGAAAGCCATTTTATCATAGAAACCTCCAGTAACACTGTTAGTCCATCGGAACTACAGTTAGCTAGCATACTTATCAGCATTTCCAGATTTGTACTTGGATTGATATGCAACAATCAGAATTCCATTATTTTGTCAATAACCATATGTCTAATGAGTTAGCTTGTTAATGCGGAAAAATATATGCTGTTTATTCCGACTAATATTTTGTTCTTTTTCTATAAGATAAATGTATCCACCTACGTCATATTAGCTCAACTAATATGAATGATTGAAATATATGAAAATGTAGTTTGTGGTTTGAAAAATATTTTTCAACGTAGTCCTCCTCACCAACCTTATATACTACTAAATACATTAACACCTGAAGTGTTTAATATCTGACCAGAAAATTGAAATCATCATTACTAAATCGAAAATATTCATTTACTCAAGTTGGCATGGCTTGAGATCAATTAATTCGCGGAGGATGAGAAATAGGTTCACAGAATGATCAACAGTCTTTTATTTTCTGTTAGTAATTACAGTTTTGTCAACACTATTTATATTTATCATTAAAACTTACGTAAATTAGGAAACAAAATAAACGGTTCACTTATCTTTATGAATAAAAATAAAAATATTTATATAATCTATGAACAAAATCGTTTCTTTTTTCTGCGTAAATATACTGATGAACCATGTGTTATACACCAATTTTATCGATTTTCACAGAAATCTACTACGTCCAGCTGGTGTACAATTAAGATCAGCAGTATTCAAAATTCTTCTATATATGGCTGAAGATTTACCAAGAAGTACGTGTTTTTTGTCACCTTAATTAACGAAAGTATACCCATATATATATATATATATTCAAATGGTCAGTAACTTAATCGATTATACATAAAATAACCTAGAATCAATCAAATAATGCCTATTATCCTACAGGAGCATGAGTCGCCAACCAGCATTCTTCAACTCTCGCCTAGGCATTCCTATTCAGTTCTTCCCATGTGCTGTTTATTCTTTTCACATTCACCTTTAATTGCTGAGGCAATGCGTTCTTTGGTATTCCTCTTTTTCTTCGGTCTTGAAGATTTAAAGTTTATGCTGATCTTGTGACGCAGTTTGGTGATTTCGTCAGTGTATGCCCTATTCACCTCCAAAGTATTTTATTACTTTATTCGTCAGCTGATTTTTGGTTTGTTCTCTATTACAAAAGGTTGTTGATGATGGTATGTGGTTAACCAATCCAAAATATCTTGCACAAACAACTGTTTATAAATACTTGGATCTTTCGAAGAGTGATTCACGTAGTTTTGCAAGTTTCAGCTCCATACAACTGAGCTGTATTGACATTTATAATATGAATTCTGACTTTGATGTTGACTGAAAGGTGGTTTGAGTCCAAGATGTTTCTCAGTTGTGAAAATGCTACCTTTGTCTTGTCGATCCGTTCCCTCACAGCTGCATTAGATCCTCCTTGTTTTCGATTATGCTGCTCAGGTATGTAAAAGTTTTCACATCTGACCCTCTTCGTCAAGTGTTACTGAGTTAGTTCACGTTTTTTTGTGTTTAGGGTTCTTGCCTTTTCCTTTATCTACGTTGAGGCACACTGTCAACTTTAAAGGTTGCTGCTACACTGTCCATTTTCATCTGCATATGTTACCATGTATGGGATGGAAGAGCTAGGTCATCTGGAAAGTCCAAGTTGTCTAGTTGCATCCATATTGTCCAGTGTATTTCGTGCTTGCCTTGAGATAATGCAGTATTCGTGGTTCCGTTAACCACCAGCAGAAAAAGAAATAGCAAGTGGAGCGGTCTGTACTTGAATGAATCTGTGAACTTCTCTCCATGCACGATTCTGCAGTGTAGTCCGTTACGAGAATCCCTTATGATATTGACTATCTTCTTAAGTACAACATGTTGTTGAAGAAAGCTCCATAATATTTTTTTATCCACGCTGTAAAATACTGTCTCATAGTTAAGGAAAGTAATATAAAGTTGTGAGTTTATAAAATTGATTATTCAACAATGAACCACTGTGTCGTAATTAGGTTGGTACACAAGTGATCCTTCCGGAATACGTTCTGTTTATCTCAAAGTTGGGCATTGACTGGATCTTTTATTCGGTCTTAAAACACTATTGAAGACATTTTATGGCAATGAAAGTAGAGTGATGCCTCTAATGTTGTCTCACTTGCTTGGATCGCCTTTTCTTGGCATCTTGATAAGGTATCCTTCTTTCCAGTATGTTGGAACAAGTTCTTCCCCCCCCAAATCTTCCTGAAGAAAATGTGTAGCATCTTTGCGTTTACTTTAATGTCAGATTTCGATTCCTCCTCTGGTATGTTGCCTGGTCCTGCTGACTTTCCACTGTTGATTTGTCGGATGGCTATGTTGATTTCTTGGGATATCGGTGTGTTGATATTCTGTTACCACTAGGTTCAGTGGGGCTGGTCTATTCAAGAGTTTTCCGGAGTGCTCTACCCACCTGCTTCGCTGTTCTCGGGTCTCAGTGATTGGCCTACCATCTTTGTTCTTGATTATTTGTTTCGGTTTATTGTATTTTCTAGCTAGCTTCTGCGTTGTGTTAAATATAGGTGTATGATGTTTCATTTACTTGCAGTTTTCTCTGCTGTCATTGATAGGTCTTCCATATATTTCCATTTTTTTGCTCTAATGCTCCTGTTTAGTTGCTTGTTTGCTTCTGTATATTCGACCCGTGCCTTGGCTTTCTCTGTTCTTGTTTGGCTGTTATCGACTGCTCTCCTCTTGCTTCTCCTTTCTTTGATCTTATCTGGAGTACCAGCAGAGATTCATCCTTTCTGGTGTTGTTCCTTACGTTTAAAAACTTCTTAACATTTTGATGCGATTGCTTTCTCTATCTCATTTCCACCTGTCCTCCATAATTGTTCCCTCTTCTTTTGGTAGATCGTGAAATGCATTGAAATTATTGATGAGATTTATCTGGAACCCATTGAAATTTTTAGTATGGCATAGAAGGATTGTATTAAATTTGTGTAATACTGTTGCTTCAGTTGTTCAGTGCATTTTTAGCTTTATTTTTATTTTGGTCACAACCAGATAGTGATCTGAATCTACAACAGCTTCTCTCTTTGCTCTCATGCTTTCCATGGTCCTTCTGAACTTCTTATGGATGCAGATGAGGTCAATTTAGTTCACTGTAGCGTAATCCATTGAAACCCATATATATATTACAATAATATCTGATGAAAATCTAAATGATAAAATTTCATTCGGCTATTACATTGTTTCAGTTTACGTAATGGGAATTTTCGTGCTATATTTAAGTCGTGGTTAGCACTTAAATTTTTGATGTGTTTTCTAAATGTTAGCTTGAATTTATCATTGTCAAACATAACTACCCCATTGGAAATGAAGTTTCAGTCTTTCGAAATGTACCACAGGTTTCGGAGCGATATACTTCAGGCCGGTGGCATGATTCCTTTCATATTCCATTATGTCATATCTTGAAATTTATTTATATGATAATACAAACCGTTTACAAAACTGAGTTCTAAACTGGTTAAGAGATTTCCATAAATCTTCGAATACTAAGTCCTGAAAAAGATAGAAATACGCTGAAATCTTTATTTTTATTGTTGTTTTAACTATAAAAATCAGAGAACACTCATTCATCGATTGTTACAAATTCTAGAAGCTCTTAAGAGCGATGGAATAAATAGTACTTGATCAGGTGGAATGGATAAAACATAGTCGCCTCTTGATTTTCATAGAAATTTTTCTAAAGTATTGATGACGCATAACTGTTTTAGAACATTTTTCAACTTAGCAGGATATTTGTGATGTACGTCACTACACAATAATTCCTGAAATGTTTGACCCCATGGACAACTGATTTGAAATCCGACTTAATCATGAATCATCAGTGAATGAAAGCTGAACATTCGAACAATTGGTTTGTTTGTTAAGGCTTTATATATTTATAATTTCAGTCTGTACTTGTCTCTTTCGATCAGTAAATTGAAGTAAACTGACATTACAATAGTGAACTACTTAAATTATTGAAAGTAGTTGAAAAAGACATTCAACAAAATTAACCTTCTTATTCCTTAAAATATTGTTTGTTTTCAGTGGATTCCGATGCGTTCAAAGGAATAAAGAATTTGCTTTCTACATCCGACGAAGAAAAAGAATTTGTGGATCCGTATGCTGTTGTTTCATTTGCTGGAAAATCTGTTAGTTATTTATTTAATGCTTCGATATCCTCAGTATAAATTCGAGTTACCAACTATGATTAAATAGTTATTCAGCGCCTCTAATACTGTAGTGGTTATTCAGTAGATGTAACATGTGATAAAAAATAATACTAATAGTCATACAAAAGAGCTTGTGACAACAGTGAAGTCAGAATTTTTATATCGAGTTATTTAAAAAAAAATTCGGTTCTGGCCTATATGTACATAATGACATACTCATCCATACATTTTACATTAGTTCAACTAATTCAAATCATTTTAGATATTTGAAATGACTCCATGATGACTTTTGATTAATTTTGATTCTACTACGTTTTGTTATACGTACTATTCTGTTGGTAAGTTATAGTTTGTAGTATTACTTATATCAGATAAAAGCATGAACACCAGTACTAAAAACATTTAATGAGGCTCCTAATATAATGCTATTACTGAAGCTTTAATATGGATCGCAGGTTTCAATACTTTATTCACTTTATCAAAAAAACATACAGTCACTTTACGATCAGGATTTAAAATATAGCTATTTCTAGGTTGCGTGATTTTGAAAAAAAACCTAAAAATTAAAGTGAATGAGTTACGGAATGTTATGAAAAATCTCTTCAGATAACACGGTTCCTTTAATATTTAAATTAGGTAATGTTTAAAATCTAATTCAAATTTCTTGCATATATGTAAAACAAGTGATGACTTAAATTAAGAAAAATATCAGGAGTTGAATAAAATGATGTAGATATGTAATTCGACAAAGTAACTTTTATTTATTTTCAAAGTCTGCACATATAGAAGAAGGTTACTTCAAAAAATGAATTCACAATAATCACAAAATGATTACTTAATGTTCATAGAAAATTATAATGTGAATATAATTTAAGGATCAGGAAAATAGGAGATAATCACCCATTCAACAGAAATGAAAAAAAGAGACAAAACACTTGCTGGAGGTATCAATGATTATTAAAAATTAGACAGGTTACCAGCTAATGACTAAGTAATAAGTTAAGTAAAAATAACAAACGAAATGAGAGTTTTCATATACAACATCTTGAAGTAGATTCGCTTGAGCTCACTTGCATGACCATGTAAAGGGAGTAAGGTAATCATAGTTAATATGAGTTTTTTTCATTGAATTTTTTGATAGATTTGCATTCTCTTTTTATGGACACAATACTTAGTGTTCTGAGATATTTTTAAAAAGTGTTTGTTTTATAGGGCCAATGTAACTAGCTATGCATGAGTAGGTAAACTTATAGATGGACAGGCATATGGTCTGAGCAGAAGTTGATCTTTATTACCTGTGTATAGTTATGTCAACAGCGAGAAGTGAAACTAAGCTTCAAAAAACAAAATTTATGACTTGAAGATTTCAAGTTTACTTGTTTGATTGTAAAAGTCACTACACAGGGGGAAGTAGTTCTTACCTCACAAATATTGAAATATTTCACCAACTCATTTATCAATTTACATATAAATTATTGCGACCATCGTTCGCCAAATTTTTAGATGTTTGGTTTTCTACAAATTTGTCTTCTTTTTTTACTCAGATCTCAAACATACCACCCTTACGTATCTCGCATTGACAATCACTTTTCAATAAAAACCTTCTGTCAATTCACTTACTTGATATTATGTTCTCCCTCAGTTTAATACCTAGATACCTTAGTTCATTCACATATTTTTATGACCTTTATATAGCAGTTACTTCGTTCACGTTGTCATTTTGTTAGTCACTAGCAGTTACTTTCATGAACACTATAAGGATTTAAACTTGAAAGTACGAATCAGCCCGAGTTAAACAGCCTCAAAAAACCATGACACGCTGGGTAGATGTTTCATTTTAGTGTCGGACTCCTTAGCAGTACGCATCCACAGCCCTGCTGGAAAATTCTAAAACTATAATCACATTCACTATTACTTGATTGGTTCTGGCTTTTATTGTAATATATAGATGTATATCAACATCCAATCGAATCTAACTAGACTCCTAGGGATTCAGTTAATCAGATCAAAACAATGTTTGTGGTTAAAGACTGCGAAATTGTTTTAACTTAACCAAATTTTACATTCATTCACTTTATTGTTTTTAAACGTAGCATCATTTCGTTATTATTTACAATTTGAAGGTGGGAGGGGGAGGTAAATGCAGAAGGTATAACCATTGTTTTCCTTTCTGCTAATCTTAAATCTTATTTTGTGCATCTGTTTTATTTTGTTTTACAGATTAAGTCTAGTACAAAATATGGAACAGACCATCCTGAATGGAATGAAGAGATCACAATGAACATTCAGGTAAGTTTGAATAAAAGTCATTGAATCGTCTTACAAGAAAAACCGAAATTCGGTAGACACTTGTAGCAATGAATCGATTTATCATCAAATAATCAACTGCTGATTGTGAATTCACATTAAATTTAACTCTCCATTCGACACAATTAAATGAAGAGAATTTGTCTTTAGATCATTATTTTAAAAAGTCGTTTAAGTTGATTAAGTAAAATCAGTTTGTAATGTCATAGTGTGGTGGATACTACCCATAAGGTAGCCTATAAGTAACAGATAATGGGACGTAACGCGAAAGCAGCAAAAATAAACAGCCTAACAGGTGAGTTACGAGGCCATAGAAAGCAAGGCATGACAGCAATACGTAAGCGACATGAAAAAAACCCCAGAAATAAAGTCTACATCCAACATAAATCAAGGAACGCTAAGGATGTGAAGATTGATAATTGTTTTCACCAAGCAGGTTGTCTTCATATTTGGCTCCACTGCCTTCCATACGACATCTGGGTATCCGTTACAGGATGGAGGCGTCAAATCTAGTGGGGTGCGTGGACGACAGTCCTTGGGACTGTTCTTCATGAGCCCGGTAGCGATCCGTCGATTTTGGGCTCTACTTTGACAAGCCCTTCTCTCTGAGCCTTGCCTACATTAGACAATTACCGGCACAGGAGGAGCAGCTATGGGTATCTCAGTTCTTGGGATTCATTTCCGGGGTCATCGTCTGTCAGTTATATTTGGCAGTAAAATCGATGTGTATTGTAGAGGTCGTAAGCATATGTAGACAACTAGTGAATGTGACAGTTCCTTCAGTAACGAAAGACAGTGAAACACTCTCCATCGAAAAGCAAGTTGTTGAGTTACAAATGCAAATGGATGTGGTTAATTCGGACGTTATTAAAGAAACTGCCGTAGAAAACGACTTTTTAAACGTTATAATCTACCTTTTTTCTTTGAAACATCGCTTTTCGTTATTGGGTTAGTTAGTGGATGTGACATATAAATAAGAGTAGATGGTAAGGCGCTAGTTTCCTTAGTTGACACGGGTGCGGCGATATCAATAACAAATATAGAACACTACCGGCAGATAAGAGCGTATTCGGTAGCAGTACAAGCAGTGAGTGGAAATGCACATAAAATTTCGGGAGTGTCAAACTACTGCATTGAAGTCAGTGACTGCTTTGTACAGTATTCATTCATATTGACCAGGAGTATACAAGTAACCACACTGAAAGAGGACTTCCTAAGAAATGTGAGGGGTAGCGGTGATTAACGTAAAGTACAGAAAGGTAAGCGCAAAGTACGGCAATTTAATCGTACATGAGAACAGTGAGATGACCAGTGCACAAGTGGTGCATTAGAACAGCACAAATTTCAATACCATGTAGCAAAATACGAAGGCCTGTTCACGGAAGATGGAGAAGCCACTTGTATTGTAATAGAGTGACCCATGAGATTCTTCGTAGCCGTAGGGAGACAGCACTTTATACGTGTTCGATGCCAGTTTATTTAGAAACGATAACAAATCATCAAACGACAGAAATGTTGGAAATAATGGAATAATTGAAGAAGCTTATAGTGTTTACAACTCATCCGTGTTACTGGTAAAGAAACGCAATTGGAAATATAGCTTCTACGCTGACTTTAGGGCGCTAAACAATATAACAGAGTTGAAACCATGCATAATGCCGACTGCAGGGGAAACCCTAGATTGCTTAAATCAAGCAAATTTGTTTACGATATTAGATCTTAGGTCGATAGATAGATAACTACAATAAAGGCAAGTAAAAGTTACAAAACAGCCTTCAGTGTAGGCCAGAAACATTACCAGTTCAGACAAATACCATTCAGACTGGAAGGAGTGCCATTTACATTCAGAAGACTGATGTACTTACTGCTACGAAACCTCGAAAATATGAATCGTCTGGTCCTAAATTAATGACTAATTTGAAGGTTGTGAAACTTTATATTCGTTATTATGAGCTTATATATATATATATGTTTGGCCAATTATGCCGTACGGAGGGGCATGTGACTGATACTAAACAATTAAGTATTCAGTGGTAACTAATTTTCAATGGTTCTCTTTGATTAGTATCAGCTTGTAAATAAAATTCGCCATCAGACTAAACAGAAGCTCTATCAAATTATATTAGTAAGTGAGGTTTCAAATAGATAGTTTTTTTCATTCTGATAAAGATATACTTCATACTCTTTTGTAGTTTCCATCTATGTGTGAGAAACTGAAATTCACATTCTTTGATTGGTAAGTGCTTCTGAATAAATTATTTGAACGATTTACTCAGTGACTAATCTATTATATATATATATATATATATATATATATATATATAATCTAGACGAAAAACTGTGAGATTGAAGAAAGTCAAATTCAGCTACTCGTATTTTATATGTTTCGAGAAGTACTATAATTACACAGCTATGAATAATAGTTATACATATAAGTACGATACATTTTTAGCGATTGTACACGGTTTATTGTCGTGATAAATTTTTGTATATCAGGAGCAACAGGCATAGTGGGATGGCGTAAATTTGTTTTCTTCTCGACAAAGTCATTCATGGTGGTTGTGCATTTGTATTTGTAGTGGTCAAGCAAATATATTAGTATTTTTAAAAATATAGTGTGTGAAAGAAACTAAGAAAATGGGGTTTTAAAACAAAACGTTTTTAACCTGAATTCACCGTGCGAAAGAGACATGTACAATTGCTTGTCTTTGACCGCAAAGTCTAGTTTTATTTGTTAATATTCTTTGAGCTAGTTATACTCCAAAATCTTTAATTGTTTTTTTATCAACCTCATGTTTTCATTTCTCTCATAATTACTTTCTCCACGTCTGTCAGGTTGACAAATATTTACATTCCATTATTTCGCGTTTGGATTCTTTTGACATACATCCTAAACATCTTGTAATGCAATTCAATTTTACATTTTTCATCAGATAAATCTATTTGCTAAATAATCATAAATGCGAACGAATATCTTCTATTAATGATTTCGTCTAAAGGAACGTTATTTTTATTGAAATACGCTTTTTAGTTTCGTCATTAACACAATGGGCTCCCTTCGCTATCGAAACTTATTTTACTTCATGCTCTTTAAATCTTTCATATACGTGCTGGTTTATATACTGGGGGAAAAAATGATGTGTGACATACATAAAATTATAATGGTAAATAAAGCTAGGTGAATATTACACTGAATTCGTGAACATGTGGAGAAAATGAGTCATTTAGCAAGTAGTTGGGATATTATAGCACTGTCTATGTTTTCATCAGCATGAATTCATTTTAATCTTCTGTTTCATTTTCATAATAAATGTATTCTAAAACTTACAATAGACATCACTTCTTCTAAACTATTCAGGGATCGTATTGGATATAATGATCCTATAGGAACTGGGTTTATTTCTATATCACAAATTTCTTCTTTTCGTGATGATGCAGATGGTTAGTTAAATTGCCGTTTCGTTGTTTCTCTAATCATGGTACTGCTAACACAGAATAGTAAATTGTTTGTCTTTTATATCCCTATTTTTTTGAGGGGAACTCCTTATATAAAGAACATCTTTATATTTCAGTATGTCATAAGTAATATATACCTATTTTGCTCAAAGCATTGCTTACATTATATGCTTCAGTTTTCTTTTATCCTTAACTTCGTCGTCATTATTCAGCTATCGGTGTCTTAATTTAGAATTCGCGTGCGAACATTAATGTTTAATTTTTATCTCTTTCACTACTCATTGTAATAACATAACCATTGTTATACGTCTGTGTGTAGTAACTACCATTTTCTTCAGACAACCAAATAATTCACTGAGTAAATTTCAATATCCCCTTTACTTTAGAAATTTAATGATGAGCTAATATTTTGTAAAATGCAACAAAGAATCAATGTTGCGCTTTAATCGATAGTATACTTTATAACACTAAAACTGTGCATATGATCCATTCATCGTGTATCTAATGGACATAATATTATTAATCTCTGAAAATATAGATCATTTTCACAATTATTAATCCTGACTGTTGTTCATATTAAGGGATCGAGGCTCTAAGGATGATGCGATCGGGACAGCTACAATAAGTTTAACAGAAACCTCTTCACAAGGAACTGACGGTACGTATGTACTACTAATATACGGTGACGGTTTTGATATATCTTAAGACATTTCATAATATTTCATTTGTATGCACCAGCTATTATTCTTTAGAGCTGCATGTTATTTTGAGAGAATTGTCACTTTCAATAATTGTAAGATTTTTGACAAGAATAAACTTTCGATGATCTTATCTAAATACATAGTCCAATAATTCACTATCACCAGCTCACAATTTCATTTCATTAATCATTCTAGTTTACCAGTACTTTTTTGCCTTATAGTAAATCAGTAATCATTATGCTTTAAGTCAGACAAGTTTAGTGTTTAAAAAACTAACTTATTCATTCAGATTTTAACAGAAAAAATAGTGATTAATTTAGATTTTATTTCTTGTATGTTAGTGCTAGTTGTTCGAAATAAAATTCAATACAAGTTTACGTGCTTTTACTTAGAACAGAGTGCAGACGGTATAGTTCCATTATCTCAAACGGTAGTAGGGTCAGCTACTTCAAACATAATACCAGTTGATATTTCATACACATATACAAACAAATCATATTTTGACAAGTATTGTTAGCATCTTAGTTGGAATAATGTATACTATATCACAGCACTAATAACTTTAAACTATTTAAACGAAATTGGTCAATATTAAATGTGTAGTATGCATGCTATCGAGATGATGAGAAGAATGAACAAACATTAACTGCACCGTATACGTTTTTAAGTCGTATCACCTTATTCTTTTTATGACTGCACTAATCATTGGTTTGTGCACAATGTGGGCACCGAATATGTGACATAATATTCTGTTTAATTTTTTCATATCGTGTGTGAAATGTATTCTTTTTTTGATTTCGAAACATATTTGACGTTCACGGGTAATTTACAAGAGTTTCTGATTTATGCTTCTGTTCAAGGCTCACATACCAATTTAAGAAAACTAGGGGAACACTCGTCACTCATCACCATTATCTAAAACGTAAATCTCGAATTATTTGGGTCATGATTGACCTTTTGATTGAGGTATTTACACAACTTGGTTATTCCTTGCCAGTCATTGTCATGTACAATTTTGAATGAGGATCATATTCTGAAGAACAAATTGCAATAAAGCTACTAATCCACATCTAAGTGGTAGTGAACTTTGTTTTAGACCAAGTTGTTATGAGTAATTGGAAGAGAACAGTGCATCTGAATTTCATGCTTATTGAAACTTGCTAGTTAGACACTTTGTGAAAGTGAGTGAGACGGTGATTCTATTCGAATAATGACCGACAACATTTAGTATCACTGTAGAAAAAATGTACACTTAGTTATGCAGGAGGCAATCGACCTTTACAAAAACAGTGACAACTTGATGAATAATAACCAAGTTCATCATTTTACGGTTACGGCATATTCATTTTTTAGCAGTAATTTGTCTTGATAGTTAGACTTACATGGGAAACTGTCGAAGACAATAGAGCACAAAGTAGCATTTACGCGATAGCTTGAAACTCAACAGCAATAAATTGTTACAACCATTCGGTCTCTAAGTGGCTAGTGTGCATTCAAGCCTGGGGATTGAAATCCACCAAAAGGGGTAATTAAATGAGAAACTGATATGTGCATATACATGAGGAATTCGTAACAAATTGAGTTATGTTTAGCAATAGAATTCAAAAATTCTGTGATGAAATAGTGCAAAAGTACGTATTAATGACAAGAAGCTCCTGTCCTTACTAGGAATAGAGTGGTCACCAAATAAGAAGAGCACTCAGCTTAATAAATAAGCTTTAGGTTTCAATCCTGATCAACCTGTTTTATTTCAAAAGCTCTCTCGCAAACAGCTTGGATCAAAACCCAGTTCAGAAACAAGGATTTAGTAAACGAGATACTTAAGATATCAATATTTATAAAAATGTGATTAGTTGAAATCGCAGCCTACAAAGTTTATTTCAAGCGTTTAAGTAATATTGTTACAATGTTTACGCTGCAAAGAATCATCATCAGTTAACCTGTTGAAAATATAATGCAAACTTTGTATGCATGCAACAAGTTTTTGAGCACTCTTTTTCTAACAAACTAACTTGTTTTCCACTTTATTTATATTCTTCAAATAGTCATGCATGTCGAATATGTTACGTTAATTTCTACCTAATTTTTCTTGCTATGCACAAGAAGCCTTGTATGTTTGAAGTCATGGCAGACAATAAATTTTACCTATTAACGAATATTCTTTTTATTAATTTAGGTAACGAAGGTATGCTAAATTGTTTTCTGGGTAGTGTGATTTAGTTACCGTTGGATCATTTTACTTATGGCTCTGGATATCCGGGATATTATAAAGCTATTGATATGCAATTAAGACTTACACGAACCAGAATTAAGGCACACCTGCTAGAACGGAATAGCTTATCAACATGCCGGATATCTAAAGTAATGATTAAAGTGGCTATGATTATTCGGCACGTTGTTGTTTTTTATGTCGTGAGAGTTTGTTTGAACTTAAATTTAGACAATGCCAACTCTAAATGTCTGAGCAGCATGCCGGATAACCAGAGCCTCTTGTTGTTTATTTTCTGATCACCTTGTGTTCATGCTTTTTGGTGCAGCTGGGTTGTATTTGCAATTCATCCACCATGTGCCTGCATTTGTTTGCATATACGTGGTAAAAAGATTTTGATTTATGTAATTTGTTTTCCTAAAATGTAATTAATGAACACTTTAAACGAATGAAACTGTTTTTCTGTTCATCGCTGCACGTGAATAATCTGCTTCGAATTGTTGTACGCTTGTTTGACTTTCATACTGTTTCCAATTTACTCTTTATAACTTTTGACTGTTCTAGTTAACGAAAGTCAATAATTACTTACTATAGAAAAGAAGAAAATGTTTTAGGATAAAATGATAGAAATGCATCGCCTAGACCAAACATGAAATACATTGTGAACTTAGCATGAGAAACGTTTTTGTGGAGAAAATAATTTCTATGCCTTCAGAGAATCAGTTTACACGACTGAAAAAGATAGAGGGCAGCAATAATAGAAAATTCACGATGGTGTTGTTAGTCATAAATGAAGTATGTTGAATAATTTAAAGGCTATACAATAAGGTTAGGACCTATATAGAAACAGTATACTGCGCATACTTTAGATAACGCTCGTTTGACTAATTTTTTTAAAAGATGAAGCGAAGTTTTATTATGATAACTACGGTTTCTGAATGATATTTGAGTATCACAGAAGGTTTGTAGTGGTAAACTAGCCAACGTACCCTGGTAAATTTACTATCTGTATCGATAATCAGAAGCTTATTGAAGTTACAGACACCCCTTACTAAGGATTTCGTGGCTATATAAGTATTTTACACCTTTTATTTTTGACAAATACCCATCAAGATACCGTCTTTAGCCATACAGTAATCCACATATTAGTGCATCCAAACACATAATACTTTGCGTAATTGTTTTTACAGGCTTTTTGCCAACATTTGGTCCGAGTTTCGTCAACCTGTATGGTTCACCAAGAGAGTACAGTGATCTACCAGATAAATACGAGGCATTAAATTTAGGAAAAGGACAAGGGGTAGCATATCGTGGTCGTGTCCTTCTAGAAATATCCACTGAATTATTAGACGAGCCGACAGCCGATTCGGTTAAACCACTAGAACAAGATAAAGTTGCGAGAATCCAGGTTAGTTTGAACATACCCATCTAATAATACAATGATTAATCTAACAAAACAATCATTTTTAAAAAGTTGATCTTCAAAGTGGTACAGTCGTTCAGATATATTTACTTACAAGACCATTAAAATATTGTATATTCTCGAGTTTTTGGTGGGAATTCAGGGTTAGTAGAACTCATACATTTTGATATTGGACCACTTGTTACCAATGGGATTGAACTATCATTGGATTATGTAGAAATTTTGTCGTAGTTAGAAATGTAGATTATTGAACTTTATCTCTGCGACTTCGTTGCGAGGTCTGAAATGTCTTCGGTTCGATGACTCATTTGGTCGTAGAGACACACTTCTGCGATATCTTGTACTAGGAGGAAACAATATCAGATTTCTCTACATTTATCATTAGTATCGAAGAATAATATCAGTTTATCACAAATACTACCCATAGACTGCATATTTATTGGAAGGCCGTAAGGTAATAATAGTCTTGAGTAATTGATTATAGAATAGGGGGAGTCGTTGAAACGTAGGAAATAGATAATTTTCAGTATAATCACAATCAATGTATCAGTACCCGGAAATGTTAAATGAAAGACACACAATAAACCATAATCAAAGACAATAATATTTGAATTCTAAATATTAGTAATTATCAAATTAAATAGTGACTAGTTTAATCTATATTAAATATAATGATGAGTGATTAGATTAAGTCTTATTTTATAAGTATGGTATCAACTGAATCAAGTTATTTGGTGGTTTATCTTTTAGGGTTAGAATGAATAATATTTAGTTGGTACATGATTACATCACCACCACTTACATTCCCCTTTGAATCTGTGTTCATGTTTCACCTTGTGTAGATACTAGGTCGAGTTTTTAATGAGTTATTCGTCAAGTTTTAAACTTATGATTCTTTTGTAAAGCACGCATTCACTTTCTATAACTATCACACTACTGTTTCAAATGAATATGCAAACTAAGGTTATGAAGATATTTTATATGTTTAGAGAAAACAAACCCTACCTTCAAAATATTTTCCATTTTCAGAAATACGATTATCCTACTAACACTTCAATTCTTTATATTATTCATCAACCCCCCCCCCCCACGTATTGGGCTTTTAAGTTACCTTGTCATTATATGTCGTGGCAGTGCTTCATTCTTGAGGCCTCCGTAGTGCTCATTGGAATGCTTAATCGACTTTAAATGGAAGCTTTTTTTAATTAAGGCGTTTTCTCCGTCGGCAGTCCATAATATTTCATTTACCACATTTCACTCTAAATCATCGGTAGCCTAATTCATGCATTTTACACTAATAATGGAAAATCGGATCGTTACTGAAGGTTGCATGCTAATTTGGACGTTCGGTTAGTGTGTAGCATAAAAGAAAACAGTGTGAAGGGAAAAAGAATAAATTATTTAAACAGGCATGATTTACTAATTATTTTGACTGGACATTTGTCAAAAATGTGAAGGATAAGACGCTCATGAAGTAGGAAATACATTATAATAATTATGAATCTTTTAGAACAGAAATGTTTTTTTGACAGACAGAATTTGATACTTCACCTCAGTGGTATAACTATAAAGTTTTGTACTTTATAAAGTGCCAGTTGTTACATCTTTACCATAGAAAGCATACAGAAATTTAATCACCAACATTCGGTTTGATTTCCATCTTACCACTCATATGTTGACTATAAAATCTGGAAATGGAGGTATCATTATAGACATTGGGGGATCGATCAATGAATTTAATTTTTAAAAAAGTGAACAAAGTTAGTTTGGGTTCTGAGCTTTAGTAAAACTAAATGAGATATGTAAAGTTTTTCTGTTTTTGTTATCCCCATATAACCGGTACGTTTTTAAAAAAGTGAAACTAGATGACATTCAGTATATTCTTGATATACAGTGATACGTCAGCTTTATAAGTATGTAAGATCAATTGTGATATTTTACATCAAAACAGATCATGTGTAAATTTATGAAGATCTATAAAACTTGAGCATTCAATTCGATTTTTTTAATAAGGCTCTCTTATCTTTGTTTAGAAATCACTACGACGAAGAAAATATCAACTGTATACAGCATTTCTGTCAGCAACAATGATTGAAGAGAAACGTGATGGACCAATTGAATTTGAAGTCAGTATTGGTAATCATGGGAATAAACTGGATGAATCAGTCACGCCGTGTGCATCGACAACGCCACCAACAAATCCTATATCTGATGGACTACATTATTACTATTTACCATGGGGCGATGACAAACCATGCACTATGGTAGATTCACAGTGGGAAGACATATCATTTCGTTTGGGTGCCGTGAATTTATTATTGAGAATAGCCGATCATTTGGTAAGACGATCATATATAATATATATATATATATACATATATATGTAGTTATGGTCTAGTTTCAGTTTTGCTGGTTCGCAAAGCGGATCTGTGCAGCTAGACAGGCATACGGTTACAATTAATCATTGAAAATCGCATTATTTTCAGAAGAGAGATAATATTTTTCGGGGACTAAAAATTGTGAACATTGTGAGATTGTCACATAACAAAAGTCATAATAATGATTGTTACTGTGTCAATATCAACAGGTTACGTCAGTATTTATAAGTGCAGACCTTAAAATAAATTAACTGATAAATCACATAACCTTTATCAGAATGATCATATATCTGTAAACTCAACTCGGGGTATGATCTGTAGTTACTTAATCAGACATCTTTAAAGTCAACATTTATTAAATAATTAATTCTGTCTAGTAGGGGATCGTTCAGGAATACACTAGCAGAGATATTTCTAAGTGGAATGCTGATAACCCATTTGTGTAACTTAGAAAACACCATATAACAAATCGTAATTATTTTGAATTACCTTTTTGTTACACGATACTTAGATATGCAATTCGATTCTATACACAAACATAGAGAATGCATCATTCAATGAAGACGATATACTGATTTGTTTGATCACAATTTTTTAATTTTTTTGATACATGAAACCAAATTAATAACAGTCATTATGTGTTATTTCTTTCGATAGAGGGGGGCTCAAACTTATCGCTTGCATTTAATACAGGTTGCATCCTAATTTTCGTACCCCAAAATATTTATTAAACTATCATCACCCTCTTCATTAAGTAAGGATGCAAGAGACGATATTACTGCTTCTCTATGTCCTTTTGTTTTGCTTTACGTTATATTTTCCTTTTCCTTACCATTTGTATAATTAGAATGATTACGCACAAACTTTATCCGATTGGTTTAAATAATTTTAATGTTAAAAATGAGCGAAATGATTTTCACAGGTTCCGACTAACTACCTATCTTAAACTATTTGTTCATATTTTCTACTATATAATTTTATCATTGACTTGCAAAGTGGTTTAGTTGATTTAATAGTTTTCATACATATGTAAATAAAGATTTCTGTAAATTAGAGTAGAGCTTGATGATAATCTAACTGAAAACAGTATTATTTTCTGTTTCCGTTGTTTTAGTTTATGAATATAAAGACTTTTATTCGTTTTGACAGATTCATAGTTTAGATTATATATGTATGATATATAGTGGTGGCAATATTTTTAAGTAAAACTTAATTTTAAAAGCAATTATGAGGTATCGAAAAAATGGTTTCTCACTTCATAAGTTAATTATAATCAAACAACTACTGACAGTAAGCAAGCATTTGTCTCGAAATATGATGATCACAAATTCTAGTTCTGATAGGACACTAAGTACACATTTATGATTATTCAAATGCTAGATCAATGCAACTGTTCTGTTTTGAATAGCTTTCTGATAAAAAAAATCCTTTTAAAACTAAGCATTCTAGGCTAGATTTCAAGTGTTCGTATCTTATTGCTTTTTTCTTTCAATTAAAAAAATAAAAGGAAAGAGGCATAAGTCATTTAATGGTAGCCATTAAAGCTAATCTCCCGATAGAAACTCAAGCACAGTTGGCGATTTCTTCATTAGACGAATTTATTATGGATTGCAAGTAAGTATTGCTGTTTGTTTTTTGTAAATTGCAATAAAACAATTTTTCAGTTAAATTAGTATTAAAATATCCTTATTCACTCATCCATAATTTATGATCATTGATTAGCAGTCACTTTGTCCGCCTTACTTATTGTTAAGCATTCGCAGTTATCTTTATGAACACATTGGTGCCTGTTTTGGCTATAATCTGACACACCACTATTTGATTGGTATCGACTTTATCTTTATTGAAAATTATATACATAATAGTGTAGATCTATGATTAAAAACTAATTGAAAAGAAATTTATTCGATTAGTTTTTTATTTCAAAAAGTGTTATATTTGGATTTTTCACGTTATTGAGTATAACTGAATTGAGATGGTTATTTTTGTGGATATTGATAATTTAGTTGATTGATAATGTCACAGATTGATGTTGGCAGGGTACAACTGAAAACCAGGGAGCACTGGACAGCTGTTTTGTTCTAGTGCGCTATATATATATATTTATCACAAATTGATGGAAGTGGTTACTTTACCACTGGATGCTGACCCAGTGGTTCAGACGGTAGGCACTCGCCATCAACCTGAAGCCCCTGGTGCGGAATCTAAGGTGAACGATCCTGAGGAATTCCACACTAGAACAAACCAGCTGTCTAATGCTTCCTGGTTTTCGATGGTACCTTGCCAACATTAATCTGTGGCATATTCAATCAACTAAATTATTGAACATAATTTGTTTTGATTGTCGTACAGTCACTTTGAATGAATTTTGCGATATTGTATATGGTTTAAAATATGTATAAGTTTAAATATATTTATTTAGTTTGTTGCTAGTGAGGCGTCGCTAAATGCGATGAAATATTTGTCCGTGACTCTGTTTCATCTGTTGTCTGAAAATTGCATTCTTCAGTAGTTTTTGCAACGATAAATTGCTGGAATCAATATCAACTTATTTTTTTCATTCCAGTCATACTCTACCACAATGGGAGCCAGAAAATATTCCACAAAATGAAATAGATATACATTTGCGTAAACTGCGTGAAGATCAATTAAATACATTGCGTGAGCAAGCAATAAATACAAGAGAAACTGTTTCTGAAATTGACGATGCTTTGAAAGAATTAAAAGCCTACCGAGAAGCCATTCTTAATTTAGCTATTGAAGTAGGTCCTTTTGAATAATAATAACATTTGTGAATATTATTAGGTTTGAATAAATTTTTCTTTGCCGTTTAACAGCAGTTGTGAGACCACTGAAAACTATTGATCACTATGCAGCTGATTTGGGTTTCTTATTAATACCTATCCACTATTTGTCATACGATATCAGAACCGTTGCTTTCTTGTCCTAATTGTGTATTATTTAGTTGAAACTTAGTAATTCGAATTTCCAACTCATCATTCTTGGTAGTAGGACCTGAGTGTCATTTAAGTATATAATTTTTAAAATGAGACGACTAAAAATTAAATTCATTACATTTGGGCACAATTATTAAATTTTTTCATTGTTTTATCATTTAATAAATAATCACAAATGTAAATATTATCTACGCTTGTCACATTTTGTACAAATCAGTACGATTAATTGTATGGAGTAAGCTACTTCTGCATATGCTTTAGTGATATATCCTTTCGTACTCGTCAACACTTTCCAACATAGTTAAGCAAGGACCTTATCAAAAGTTATGACACTTTTGTCGTAGCTCATTTAATTCAAACGGGTCATACAATGGTAACAGTATTCGTAAAACCAAACAATCGAAATTATTATGTCTTCCTATTATTATTACTGTCATGTGACAAATTTTATTTATCACTAGATTCCACAGTCTAATTTAGTCTATAACATGTAAGTAGAATTTAATCTTATAGGCACATTTTATGTAATTATGTTTTTGTCATTCCCCCCTTCGGTATATCACCCATATACAGATATCTGTATGTTAGATTAATAATAGTTGGGGTTTCAAAATCCCGAAAAATACAATTGTTCATTTATTCAAGAGAAAGGCGTTATATTAATTTTTTTGTTAGATTTATTTGTAGACTTTCATCAATTAATTCAATTTCATATGTGATTTATATAAACGTTGTTTTCTAGTCTCGTCTGATATATTTTGCTCCACAATATAATCTTTCTACAAGTCTAGTCTTATGGAGTAGCTGTGGGTCAGGAAGGAGCAAATTGTGGTATCCTGTTGAAGTACAAGTATCAGAGATAACGATTCGCACTAACTGTGCGGACTATTAAAGGAATCAGACATAGAATCCGACTACCCTAAATAATTTAGCTGTATCGTATCGCGAACCGTACTAAGACAATAAGAACCTACGCGTTTTTCTCATCTGGTAAAGTAAACGTAACATTAATATTGTTTATTTCATGTCTTAAAACTTACACAAATTTAGAAAGTTTCACGGTGATTGTTATTTCAGCACTAACATTAGCGTTTTAAAAAAACCAACCCTAAAATGTGTCCAATAACCCTGGATATCTAAATGATGTATTTCCTTCGGAGTTAGCTACTTTTGTAATCAATAATTCTAAAATCAGTTGTAGAACCCGATGAGAATTTATCGTAAAGAATATTTCTAATTCAGACCTCATTGTTTTAATAATAATATTATTTAATAATAGCACGTGTAAATAATCAATTCAGCTATGTGAGGAATGATGAAGGGATATGAAATAGATGCTTGAAAATAACTAAAGGTATTAAGTACGGAATAATTTGTTTATTGAATATTATTAGGCTATTAAAAGTGTACACATTCCTTTTGAATACATGGGCTCGAGTTATAAACTCGGATTTCTGTGGTTTCTGTTATAAATTGAAGGGGGGGGAAGGGCTATAATGATCGTTATCCGTGAAATACGATTGTATATCATATGCCACTCTGAATGCCTCAGTTCTAATTAATACATGACATCTGTCTATCAACAGTGACAAAATGAAATTGAGTAATTTTTTAGTTTAACTATTTCCAAACCATTATGGTCAAGTTCGTCTGACACAGTTTTTCTACAGGAGCAGCTAAGTTCACATAAGCACAGATGTAAAAAAAGCAGTTAACCTTATTCTGAAGCTAGGTAAATGCCTCTGGTAGGGTAGAAAAAGCACATAGAGACAAACTCCGTAAAATGTTCCTTTTATAGATCTAGGTAGTCCATCATGCAGCCGACACTAGATCCATCCGTGCTAAGTTGTAATTTAAAGAAAAGTAGCTTTTTTCTGACAGCTTATGTTTAGGACTTCTTGTTTACTGTATACACATTTTTCTTCACAAGATCCGATGGGTAACCTGTTCCTATCAATCAGTTGCATACTGTAAATATTTCATTATATATTGGGTATTCTTAACAAATCTTTTCAGCCCTAGTTGTAACTCGACTGTCTGAATTTTTTTAGCAATGTACGAGCACTCAGGTAAAGACGTCTGTGTTGCGACATGAAGGGGAATCCTTTTTATACATACTTCAGCTTATTGCTGCATCTTCCAGTCCTTATTACTAGTTATCTAAGAATTGTAATTTATTGTCTCATTTGTCCTAACAAGTGCCAGGTTTACATCATTGAAGTGACTTAGAAGTTCTTTTTACCAGTGTTTTAATATATGATAATGATTGTGTCTTTGATTTACCGACATAGTCTTGATTATCCCCCATCTTGAAAGCTTTATTTTCTAATTTCACCATGAAGAAATCAGCTACAGATCGGTCAAGATGCTATTTCGTAGCAAAATCATCATTTTGTCAACAATAAATGCTGTTGATGATAAAAAGAATATTTATTGTGCAACTTACGAGCATTTTTTAGAACTGTTTTCTGGAATTCCAATGTTGATTTACTATATACTCCTACTAGTTGTTTTTAAACGAAATTAATCTTACTGGTTATTTAATAGATTGATGAATAAGAAAGCTGCATCTAGTGATATCGTAAATTAATTGATAGCATTCACGTTGTTCACTCTGAAGTAAAATCAGAAAGGTCTTTGACTTTTCCATTTCTAACCGATATGTGAAGAAATTATAAGTCATGAATTCGCAGTATTTTGATATGGTAAATTGTATTTGTCTAAAACTGGACGATCAAGATGCCCCAACTGACGAACTTTACGAAGACTATAGATTCGTGATGTAATCGATAAAACTTCAGTGGAATAATTCACTTTCGTTTCAATTCTCCCAGTTAATTAGATAGCTATTATTTTACATTTGTGTTTATACCAGTTTTTTCAAATGAGTTTCTAAAATTCAGTAGAGTCATTTAGTTTAAAATTAATTTTATTATACGTCCTTCCTTGTGTGGCTTGCTTATACTCAGGTTATCATATATATATATATATATATATATATATATATATATATATATATATATATATATATATACCAAAGTGGAAACAGTTCTAGATTTTACTAATTATTATAAAGAAACTGAGAAGTATCTTAAGTTGTTATGGAAGTTTACACATCGAAATAAATCTCATCTAAATTCTAGGGCAACATAAATCAAGCTGAATTAAATTACGAAAAATACATATTGACGACTGAGTGAATTTCAAACATAGAGATATCACCTTGGGAAATTTTTCATATGAAACAGAATCTCTCTATATAGACTGTGCAGATATAGTTTCATAGTAGTTAAAGAAATTCAAAAAATAAATTAATCAAATATCTGGAATGTTTACTTACTGTGGTAGGTTTTCCACAACAACGTTGTGATTCTTATTAAAATAATTTTAGTTGTCGTATAGATTTATAACAGTTATCATTACATGTCCATCATTTTAACACAATCTTTTCTTACTAAAATTCCCAAATGTAACTACAGTTCTTTTGATTGACGTTATTTTCTCAAACTTGGCTATTTATTTGTGATAATTAATTTCGGACTCATAATTGTAGATCCTAAAGTAAAGTTGGCAGAGTAAATATTACCTTGTCGAAAAAGCAGTTTTAGTTAACGTGGCGGTTTTTAAAAAGGCTTAAACTTTTTGATCATATCATGGTTTCGAAGGGACTGGAGTATTTTTGAAATGTAACCCAAAATTCACTAAAAACGATAACTTCTAGGAATTTTTAAAAAACCGTGCATTGAATCAAGACACTATTCTTAGCTTTCTGTACATTATTGAGTTGTTGTGAAGCATATTCTAATAAAAATATTAATACATTATGCAATAAACTAGACTGATTAACTGGATTTTATTGCGAAGGCAATAGAAATGAACAATATTCAGGGGGAGGTTCGCTGTCATGAGATCACCAGACGGCCTTAGTCTTCAGCTCATGGATTGCGGTACACATATTACTGAACAAAGGGTAGAGTACTGCGTATACAGCTAGTCAATAGCCTATAAAATCAAGCATTTTAGCACAAATATCCAGCGAAGCTTAAATGATTCGTCCATAATTCTTCGATTATTTAATCAAATGACAAAGAATCTAACTGTCTGTTTACTATTAACTCCCTCAACTTTATAACATGAATAACTAGGATGATCAATTGATTGAGGAATATTTTATTCACTGTTGACCACATCAATTTTGTAGATGCTCTAGTGTAACTCATTTGGTGATACGCCTATGATTATTACTAATAATTCCATCTATTCACTGTATATTACTGAGTATTTAATTTGCATACGCTTCTTTGTTTATGAGTATTTGGAAAAAGCTGTTACCTGTTTGCATATTTTTTTTCTGTGTAATGCACAGCCACAAATGAGTATAC
The DNA here is from genome assembly GCA_025215515.1 of Schistosoma japonicum. Lineage (NCBI taxonomy): Eukaryota > Metazoa > Platyhelminthes > Trematoda > Strigeidida > Schistosomatidae > Schistosoma > Schistosoma japonicum. Next base: position 40,951,514 of record CM046064.1, on the reverse strand, counting down.
CAGATATAATTATATGGATGTTATGCAGTGGTAAACGGATCGCTTATCATAGAATACCTGCACATGAAGTTTTATACCATGATAATGAAGATTACCGTGGGATGAAATGTGGTACAGCACAAACAATCAATTTAAAAGTGAGTTTTAGCGAATTAAAATTGTATTTGATTAAATGAATAAGGGAAGATTAACTATTTCATTATAAACTAACTCTGATTAAAGAACTATCAATAAATAGAGAACTTGATAGTTTTGTCGTCTTAGTTATAAACTCTATAGCAGTCTTTGTTTACAGTTCTGCCTGGTGCGAGTAATTATGAATATTTATTACTTCTTTGAGTAGGTTACGAAAATCAGTCTGATAAGTCTTAATGCTCATTTTCTGTTACAGACAGAAACAAATAGGATTTATTGACAGGGAATGACTTTAGTCGATTGTGTCCACAAAAATTGTAAGCTGTACATCAGAAAACATAAAATATAAACTAACTAGAATGAGTTTATATCTTTCCGTTGATTAAACATGAACTGAAACTGGTCAGCCTCTGTTGCCATATAGGAACATACAAACTCATCTTAATTAAATATATATCTGTTGCACAAGTGTAACTATTTGGATTCAGTAGATTAGTGATAAACGCGGTGGCGTTTGGCGCGAAGTGGACTAAGATCGAATCCAAATGTAAATAATCACATTGGGATGTAGGTACATTCAGCCGATGAATCCCAAATGGAACGAAACATGCGTCATGAATTCCAATCGCCAGTCACAATCCAACTTAAGCATTAAATAAAACGTAAACGGTCAAGGTGATGTGACTATTCCTGCTGATCATTTAGTTTTATTTGAATGAACATTGAACATATCAAGTAGAAGAAAAAATCCTGTACCTACTAACATTAGTACATAACAAAAGTGCAATATTGACAATCTGCTATATGCACAATTACGTACTACATCCTTATGACCAACTGTTCACTGTTAGGCTTCATTCTTAATAAAGCCTCCTATGTTAAATATATCAGTGTTGTGTTCATATGTGTTTTTAAAAGTGTTATGCAAAATTTTCTTGCAGAGACCAATTTTATTAAAAGATGAAAATAAATCAGACTGGAAAATTCCAGCCCAATTACGTGTTGTCGTATGGTTTGGTTTAGAGAAGGATCGTGCTGCATGGACGGAATCACATAATGAGGCAAAATTACAAGTTGTCGCAGAAACGGTTTGTTACTTTTATTTAAACGTCTAATGTAAAACCTTGTTCACTCACTTTTTCAAAAATCAGTAAAAATTACGCAACCTGAACATTTCATGTTGCAGAAAATACTCTGGTTTTGTTGAATTGTTATAAATGCACAAATTTTGTCGATAAAAATTTGCACAATATGACCTATAATCTGAAAGTTAATGCAACCAAACATTTGTTTTAACTCAAATATGCCTTAGTCTACCTAACATTTCACTCTATCGTATTCAGTAGAATGTTAGTAAAATGGCATCTTCCCAATAGATCTCATCAAAGTCGATTCACTTTAGCGCCACTGTTCTAAAAGTTTATTCTTAATTATTTCTCAAACATTTTTCAAAGAACTCGATTAAACAGTAAGACATGTGATTTCATAACTTTTCTAGAATAAACTATTATTGAGACAGAATGAAGATAATATGAGAAGAGAACTGTTAGTTTGCAAGAGAATTACTACACTTTGGAAGAAGTGTTCAAATATATGTTAAAAGTAAAATAACCTTAAGGTAGTTAATTTTAAATAGGCTAACCAGCTACTATCCGTATTCAAAACAATAGTTTGAAACCCAGTTAGCATAATTGAAATTTATGGTACTTTTATAGAATTAAAACGTGATCACTTATAACATTTATTACTTAATTTCAAAATGAAAAATATCTCCATAGTGTACATCAGAACAAAATATATAAGCAAACAGTATTGCTACCAATTAGATCTTAATCAGGCTCTACTCAAATATGCAGTAATATTTATATGCAAATATGAAAGATAATAAACGAATCAAGGTGATTTGTCGATCACTTCTGACAATGAGGTAGCTGGTTAACTTAAGTGCTAATCAAAATCATTAGAAAGTAACAGGTATATTAGTAGTGATAATAAGAGTAATAAAACAACTGGAATAAATATTTCAACACCATAAGAAAATTAAAACTCGACAGAGTAGGCTGATTATGATTAACCTACTAAAATAATAATCTGTTTAACTAAGACTGTGACTGGCCAGTGGACTCATCAGCTGGATGTGCCTTCATGCCAGTGTTGATGGATTCCATTTGCCAGTCACAATCCAACTTAAACATTACTTGTAAACTACCGCTATATCGAGGCAATCCACTCAGGATGCACTTATAGCAGCAGAAGCTGATCAGTTTCAGTCTATGACTAATCAGCGGGAAGATACAAGCTCAACCTAATTAAAATAATAATCGTTGAGAAAACAAAATTACATAGTAGGAAGCGTGCAAATGAAAGTTTAAGTCACATAAGTAGTAAAAACAATATGCGAAAGGGATGAATTAAAAGTTATTAAGAAAACATAAACACAAAACAAAAGATGTATCGTGTTCTTGAAAATATTTGGCCAAGGAAGAGATAGGGTTATCATAAATTTCTAGACATATGCACTAGGATTGTCGGTTAGAATTGTAGTAGCTTTTGTTATGTGCAACAAATGGATTTCAATTTCATCAGAAAACTTTATTGGTATCCAGTACATTACTTTAAATAACTTCGTTTTCTTCACCATATCACCCATATCTACCAACTGAAATAAAACTGGGCTACGTATACTTTTGGTTTTCCTCTTATTGAACCACTCTGAAGGATGTTCATTCATTCGTTATATAAGTTGCCTAGATGTAGACCCTATTTGGATTTCTCCACATAAGCAGCTGAATTTACATACAAACACTGAAAAGGCGAATTCGGGTAATCTATATTTCGTTTAGTGAACACCACTGGCCAAACGAACAAAGTTTTCTTGCGTAAAATGTCTTTTTGACCATCCTTGATATTCTGTCGAATAGAACCTCACCAGTCACAGTTTCGTTGAATTCTGGTTTTGCGAAGAGGGGCTTTTTGAGAGCAGTTCATGTATTTGGTTTCTTATTAACTACACTCAGATTATCTTTCAAAAAAGCCTACGGCGAATCTAGTTTAGTCAGCCTGCTGATGCTAAGCTTAAGTTCCTTCTTTACGTTGTTACCTAAGCATATCTTTCTTGCTTTGTTGGTGAGATATTTAACCGAACTCTTTGTGGATTGTATAGGTATGAAGCTATAAAAGTGAGTGTACTGATTACCATTAGGATTTTTTCTGAATACGCTTCTGATTATCGACCCAGAAATTATCTTTATTGGTTTAATATTTATCATATTTGCATGTAAATATTATTGCATAATAGATTATTTTGAACTAATACATTCATTTAGTTAAAAAAGACTAATTTCATTCAAGCCGTCGCCTCCATGAGATATTTAGTCCTGACTTAGCCCATCTACCATTGCAGACTAAGATTCAATCAGTCCCAAGTATAAGAAATGTAAAGTAGCTTTGGACTGGTTCCAGTTTAAGTTTATCCACAGTGCGAACATTAGTATGAATTAAAGTGCATTATTTTACTAATTGTCCGATACATTCTTTGTAAAGTAGAATACGAGAATCACTGTTATGAAGGTTATGTATACGTAACTCAGAAGTTTCCGCTATTTATGCATAAACATAGACTCATACTGTGAGAATATTACCTTGTAAGAATACTTGAGTCGTAATTCAACCATTGAATGTAATCATATATGAATAGATCAAAATTGTCATATGTATCTCCATAACGCGTCCATCTACACTCAGAAGCACCAAGTTACAATTTCCATTACAAATACCTAATCGGGTTTAGTAGTGATGTCGCTGAGAATATGGGTAATATCATGTGAAGGAAATCAATACATAACTTTGAATTCATTAGCATACAAAAGAGGTCTACCAAAACTGAAGCCTTTATAGATATTATTTATATAATCTATACAAGGCAGCCGGCTAAAGCGCTAGTTTTTTTTATACTAACTGAATGAGAAATTAATTTAGCCAAGCAATTAGTGAATCCTTGATCCCACAGGATGAGAGTTTGCGTATAATAAGCCAATGGTTAAACATGTTAAAAGCTTTCGATATGTTTCAGCACATCACTAATACCAACTACCCAAGACTGTGTTTAGGGGAGATGAAGTTATGAAATTTAAACTGACAAGTCATAAACGACCTAGTTTTGTGAAAACCATGCTGGAAATTAAAAACAAGTTTTCCGCAAAGTATGCGATCTGATATTTCATCATTTTCTATTTTTTCTATTATTCTGGAGATAACTGGGGTGATATTTATGGATTCCTAGTTGTTTAGGTTAGTTCTATCCCTTGATTTGAATCATGGACTTACGTATATGGTTTTCCATTTATTAAGATAATTGCCTGTTTCTCGGTAGACATTGAACAGTTTAATTTGGGTATTGCAATATCTGGTCCACCAAATTTGTAGTAAATGGATTCTATGCCATCTACTTCATAACTACCTGGGGCCTTAAGTGAGTTTATTATTTTACTGATCTGGTAGCAAGTGAATTGAATAGATATAGGTGGATTTTGATCAGGAAGTTTTATTCTTTTTTTAAATAACCTCACTTATGTTGATAAGCTATTTTAATGAACTAGTGCATGGATTTAACCTATGTCGTTTCTTGTTATATCAAAAGTCGTCTCTTTGAACTCTGTAATATAAGCATTTATTCCTAGTGACCGGAGAATGTTTGATTCTCACTGGAACTGACTAACATCACTATATAGTGTTTACTTTTAATTCCTCTTATCACAGTATGAAAATCAAGCATCGATTGTTGGTAACTGGGTGACTAAAAGACCTCCATTAACGCGTCCACCGTGGTCTGATAACACTGGTCGGATTGACTTGCCCAAAGATTCCATTCAGTTACCAACAGGTTGGGAATGGGTTGGTGATTGGTTTGTCAGTCCAGAGTTATCATTACTTTATAAAAAGGTAAGTCTCAGCTTAAATCTTTAATGTTGGCAATCATTTTATATTATCTTCTTGAATTCACTCTATATAAAGGTATTTTTGTTGATGTTAGCTGTTATAGACTTCTACTGATTATATACCGGTAAAATCCGAGCCAGGCACATGTAGAGCTGTATTTTTGTCGATTACTTGTGTTTATTATTGATTAATCAGGCTATTATCTTACATAAAGAAAACAGTGAGCATCGTTATCCTACTATTGGCGATACAACACGTACTTAGATTCCTCCCTCTTTGGTGGGGTTAGAAGTTTAATAAGCGCATATTGTTTTCTCTATTTGCAAAATTCAAAAGTTGAAATGTAATTAAACAATATAAGTGTTATTCGATTAAGTTTGATTTCGAAGTTTATGCTTTCACTCATATTGAGATAAATGAACCGTAATTTAGAACAATAATACATGATTTATCACACTAAATACCATTGAATAAAGTTACTACTTGTGTTGTTCTTGGTGCTGTACATAAAGTCCAACAATTTAATATTTTCACACTAAGTACTGCTTAGTAATATATTACTATTTCTTGCAAATTTTGTGCTAATTTTGATTGCTACTTTTGTGCAAAATTATACTTCTTGTATGTGTATATTTAATAAAAGAGGTAAATGCCGATGTATGTTGGTGAAACAATCAAACTATTGTTTAAAAATATTGAAGTATTGAACATTTCGTTCTTTACGGTACATGACAAGTCATCAGGCAGTTAATTCTTATATATCTAAATGGAACTAACTAAAAATATCTCAAATGGGATTCGGGAAAAAAATTTTTACTTTTGCCTAAATAGTACTGATACCAGTGAGCAATAATAATGAACTCTACCTAGTTATTATCAACTGTGCGATTATTTCCAGCTACGAGTAATTCAGTAGTTACAAGCCAATTGTTTAAATAGCAGCAAATATAGTTTGATGAAATGGATTATCCAGGGTCTAGAGTCTACAGACTCCTTGATATGAATACATTAGTCATAATTTTGCATTAAATTTTCAATGGTTTTATAATATGGCAGAACCATTATTTGATTTTTTAAAAGCTTACCATTCACTAACTTTCAAACGGTCCTGTTATGTCTAATTTAGTACTATCTTTACATGAATAACTTAAAAAGAAAACATCTTAATTTGGAATGGAATTTCCTTAAATTTAATGAGAACTAAATGTAAATTCATTTGTTTTTACTGTATCACGTCTGTGTTACTGTGAATACTTATGAAAGTTTAGATAGACATATCTCTTGATAAAAGTGTTTCTGCTTAATGACGATGTTAATACTACACAACCTAATATCACAGACTGATGATAATAACGGCGCCTTTTCGAAGTATGGTTTTCTAAGACTGCACTGTATTTTAAATAAAACTGCAAATTAATCTTCCTTATAGTCAACATTAAACATGAAAGTGTAGAAACAGTGATATGACTAAAAAACATTGATTGGAACAATTATAAGATGTCTGTATAGCTAGAAAATTTTAAGTTCTGTAACAAAATAAATTAAGTAACCAACATCTACACATATTGAACTTGTCATAAATGTTAAGTAAGTTTACTGGTTTAACAATCTTCATAGTACTCAACTTTTGATGAAAGTCAGTCGCTTTTAACATTTTCACAGCATGAAATAGGTTACTGTTCAGTTTCTCACCAAGTTATAACTTAAGTCATCTATTTTTAGTCAGTGTTAATGTTTTACCCTCTTATTTTGTATTCAGGATGCTGGAAAGACAAGTTTCGTTGAAGAATTATTTTATAATGAATTTCGTACACCAACCAGTCCATGGAAAGTAGCTGATCCTGCTTATACTGATGCGCAAGGTGAACCGAAGGGTGAACCGCGAACGATTGAATTACCAAGCGGATGGACATGGGGTGATGATTGGAAAATTGATTACAATCGTCCATGTGATGAAGATGGTTTTGAATATACGGTGGAAGCATCTACAGGTGGTTATGTCGCAGCTGAAAAATTATATCATATGTTTCGTAGAAGGCGATTAATACGTTCACGCATACTTGGGGAAGTTGGAGTACCAGTTAAACAAGAAGTTAGTACATTAATAATCGTATTATGAATTAATTACTATTTCTTCAAATTTTAACCTCAAACTTGAAAATTGGTCACAGACCGGAAACCAGGTTTTGTTAATAAAATAGCAGTATAACTTTATTTACTATTTTGCACACTTCAAATGGCACATAAATAAATCACATAGAAACAAATTTCAGAGGATCTGATACGAAGATTCTTCTAATGTATATTTTCGAAAGCTTTCTATTTCATGTTGTTTCAGTGCTCTAAGTAAGTCAGTAAGTAAGTAAGTAAGTATTATTAATAGCTATTTATATCTATTCTAATAATTGCAGATTATCAGTAATCTGAGGCTACACAAATACGAATTAAAGTCAGTCATACGAAACTGGTGTAAAATATCTTTGCTGTGTATGGGTTATAGTTTTTTTCTATTCGATTAAACAGAATTCATATTCACCTAATTATTCACCGTATATATTTTTGTTTAAAATGTATTGTGATACTAACTGACTCAGCTTGTTGCATTAAATGACTAAAATGTAGTTATTATTTGTGCTCAATTTAACCTCTTATGTTTTACTTTATAGTTTAAGTAAACTGAAATATCCGAAAAAACTCTACCGAAATAAAAAAAATTGTTTAAGATTTGTAAAAAAAAACAGTTTTTTTATTTGATAATTGTAATAAAATATGAGATGTTTGTATTCCAAGTGGTAAGGTAAGCGGACACTGCATAAACGTAATTAAAGAGTTTACACCAAGTACGTATAAAAAAAATAGATTAAGGTTAAAGTGAAGACAGTGTTATCGTCATAAATATACATTAATTGACGTCATGCAAGCTAAACCAGGACTAAAATTCTTACGCCGCTTAATTTATGTAACTAAACTTGAAGTTTTAGAGCAGGTTCAGTCGAACGATGTAATTTGCTTTTAGTGTGCGAAATTCATTCACATAGATTGAAAAGTGGGAAGCTGGGGGTGAAGGGTAATTGGAATCTTCAAGGAAACATTATTTAGCATAAATGTAGGTGATTATACAATTAATTCCCCTCTAAATTATGTTCTATAATCAAGTGATCTCATTTTTCCTGTTTATAACCTTACCCAATTTACTTGATATGCAGAGACATTTTTGTTTGGAATGAACAGCCAAAGATGATCATCATTTTATCTGAATTCCTAAGTATGTACTGACTATTAACTATCAAAATTAGTTTCACGAATTAACTGATAAAGCCAAATTTAGTAAAATTTGTACCACACTTGATATTCTGGACAAAAAGTTAACTGAATACGTTTTTTAACTTAGAGGTGTCTGTGTTAAGAGGAAGGTAGAAATGCCAGTTTCGAACAATTCAGAAAATTATGCAAAACTTATATAGTGAACAAACTGACAAAACAAAAACTTCGAATGCAGTAAAAATCATCTTAATGGATTTTATTAATGAAAAATAAAAGTGTACTAAACTATTGTACTAGATAACTACTCATTTAAAGAGTTAAGAAGGTTATTGGTTCGAATATTGTTGGTAGGTGGTTTTGCAGGTAATCGACAGGAAACCATAGACGTAAGTTTTGTGTTTGCTGACACAGGTCACAACATCATACTACAAATGTAGTGCATGCATTACAATTTGACTCGAAGAATTCTTTCAACAGTAAAAGCTGCTAGGTAAAAGTCACGTTGTCCTCTACTCAGTGTACAACTAATGTATAGATTATCACGATATTACCTAAAAATAATCACTGAAACTTAAAGAGAAATTAGTAACTTTCACGCTAGAATTGGACTTCTTACAAATAACTTTGTTAGAGATTAATTTGCTATTTGCAATCAAATGGTGATTGGTCCGATTCCTGGGGGCGAGGGGTCGTATGAGTCCATTGCTTGAAAGTGACACACCATGATGAAACAGCTAATTATGTTCTGTTTATTTTTTAGTAGTAGCCCAAATGACTATAAACTATGATAACTGCTGCCAGTACATTAGATTAATCTCCGCAAAAATCTTATATCAGAAAGATTATTATAATACGTATAATTTATATTCAAATAGTTTCAAAAATATCGTTACATTATCATGGACCAATAAACATCTTGTTTATTATGGTCTAATATTCTTAAATCAGGCACACAAACGACCATATACTAGGCTGAATTTAACATTTTCTGATTTCACTGTTGACCACATACCATTAAAACATTTAGTCGTAAGTGAATGATTTACAACATCACCATTATATTTACAATCATCCTGACTGTGATTTGAATTTATAGTTTCTGGTCGTAGATATTACTTAAATTGTGATTGGTTGACGACTTAAACGAATTAATTTTTGGTGACACTTCACATATCTTGTTTTCTGGAATCATCTCCTCATTCTATCTAATTATTCAAATGGATGTGATCTCATCTAATTTTGATTTATTGTTAAATTTTAGCATGTCTTTCTGAATTTTATTATAATGAAAACTTTTCTCAAGACTTTTCAATCTTTGGGAAAATTTGGTTTTCATAGTGACATCGATCAATAAATAATGAATGAGGATGGCAAGCTGTATAAACTCTGTTTTCAAATGAAAGCATAATATGCTTTATACAAGCTCTGTAGTAGCCAACTTTGAGCCAGTTTAGTAGGAACATTATAAAATTGACTACTAGCATTTTGAACGATAAGCGGTTGAGTAACAGCTAGTCATTTGATCAGAACATTAAATTATGTAATTAAACATAAAAAAATATAATGTAGACAAGCATATTGCAACATTTCTCAATTTATGGAATGAAATCGTCTTCAACAAACCTTTTTTACATTGTGTCTAAGATTCCCTTTCGACTAGCTATCGTCTTAACGTACTACAAACAAATCTATTGTTTCTTATTGTTTTAGTTGATTTCTTTTGAAACTAGTCCATATTTCTTATTTAGTAATCTAACAAAAGGAATTTAGTTACAGCTCACTTGTTTATATATATATATATATATATATATATATATATAAACTTAGATCTTTCAATGAATCACCAATATGATTTTTATTCGCTTGTCATCACTTTCTTTAATAGGTACTGAGACAAGTGATAGCCCATGATCAAGTAATGTTTTATTTGTGTATGGATGTTTACATGTATATAAGAATGTATGCTTGTATGTATGTATGCGTGTGTGCTTTATGTAGACGCTAGTCTGCGCAAAATTCTTTGTAATGGTCATCAGTTATGTTTCGATATATATTTCTGTGTTTTATCATTACATTTATTTATTTGCTTGTAATATATCAAATGTTTAACATGATTTCGATGTCTAACATGCTTCAATATAATCGGTTCATTATGTTTATTTTTTGTTGGTATTATTCTCTTGTTCTAGTAAAATTATGCATGTGCGTAATACTTAATTAAGACAAAATTATAATTATGATTATCTTTACTTATACGTAGCCTGTTCTAGGTTCAATTGTCTGGTAGGGTTCTGGATGCCCACTCCATTGAATCCCATCCTAGTAAAAAGCGGCTTTATGGTGCTTTCCGGTTTTCAATGGTTGTCTAATTTAGACCAATATGTGACATTAGGTTAATATTCAACAGTCTTCACATTAGTAAATTAAAACCATTTTTAACATGGAATGATGAAAAAGGAAACTTTAAAATATTCTTCCTTGCGTTTGTATTTAAAGTGTGCTAGTAAATACTAAGGGGTTTTGTAGGCTATTAGTAGTTTTTGCATCCCTGCTTTCCAAGATCAGAAATAAAAAGTGACAGTAAAACAAATTTCGGTTTGCATTGTATTGCCTCCACTGATATATGTGGCCAATTTTTAAGAAGTTATAGGGTATTATATTTTCCATTACTCAATCAATCAACCAATCAATTAATGTCTGTTACCCCATGTGGAGCATAGGCCGCCAACCTGCATTCTCCAACCAACTCTGTTTTGAGGTTTTCTTTCCAGCTCCTCTTAAGAACTCTCCATTCTCTTCATGTCTATCTCCATTTCCCGACGCAATGTATTCTTGGGTCTTCCTCTTTTCCTTTAGCCTTCATGATTCCATGTTAATGCTTGTCTTGTGACACAGTTTGATGATTTCCTCGATGTATGTCCTATCCACCTTCAGCGTCTTTTTGTAATTTATTCTTCGGCTGAAAGTTGATTTGTTCTCTGTCATAGAAGGTTGCTGTTGATGAAATCTGGACAATGGATACGATGTATCCTACACAGACAAATGTTTATAAATACTTATACCTTTTGGATGATGCTTTTCGTAGTTCTCCAAGTTTCAGCTCCATACAACAGAAGTGTCTTCACATTTGTATTGAAAATGTAGACTTTGATGTTGACTGACAGTTGGTTTGAGCTCCAGATGTTTTTCAGTTATAGAAATTCTGCTCTTGCCTTTCCAATCCGCACCTTCACATCTGCATCAGACTCTCCTTGTTTATCGATGATGCCACCCAAGTATGTAAAGCTTTCTACATCTTCCAGAATTTCTCCGTCAAGTGAATTCGGGTTAGTGTTTGTTGTTTTGTATCAAAGGATCTTGCTTTCGCCTTCGCGTATGTTGGGGCCTACTGCTGCTACATTGTCCATCTTTATCCGCATTTGATGCTGTGTGTGGAATAGAAGAGCTAGATCATCTGCAAAGTCCGAGTCATCTAGTTGCATCGATGTTGTCCACTGTATTCCGAGATCGCCTTGAGATGTTACAGCCTTCATGATGCAGTCAACCACCATCAGGAAGAGAAAGGGCGAGAGTAAGCAACCTTGTCTAGCACCGGTCTTTACTTCGAATGAATTTGTGAGTTGACCTCCATACACGATTCTACAATGCAGTTCGTCGTAAGAGTTCCGTTTGATGTTGACTATCTTCTTGCGTGTGTCATAATGTCATAAAAGGGCTCCATAATATTCTCCTATCCACGCTGTAAAATGCTTCCTTACAGTTAAGGAAGTTAATGTAAAGGGGTGAATTTCATTAAGTTGACTGCTCAACAATGAACCATAGAATAGAGATTTGGTCGATACACGATCGATCGCTACGGAATTAGACCTGTTGGTCACGAAGTTGAGCGTTGACTGGGTCTTCTATTTGGTTCGATAACACTTTGTTGAATACTTTTCCTGGTATCGAAAAGAGATGCCTCTGTATTTTTCACAGTTGCTGAGATCTTCTTTCTTTGGTATCTTGATGAGGTATCCTTCTCTTCAATCTGCTAGCACTTGTTCTTCCTCCCAAATCTTTATGAAGAGAATGTGGAGTATCTATGAAGTTGCTTCCATATCTGCTTACGGTGCCTCAGCTGGTATGTTGTGTTGCGCTGCTGAATTGCTACTCTTGATTTGTCGGACGGCCTGTTCGACTTCTTCGACTGTTGGTGGGACGGTGTTTATAGGAAGATCCGTTGCTGCTGCTTCGATGACTGGTGGGTTCAGGGGTGCTAGTCTATTCAACAGCTCTTCGAAGTGTTCCACCCACCTGTTTCGTTGTTCATTTGCTCCGGTGATTATTTTTTTTCCAATCCTGTTCTTGATTGGCTGTTCTGGTTTACTGAATTTCTGACCTAACTTCCTCGTTGCATCGTATAAGTGCCTCATGTTTCCTTCTCTTGCAACTTCTTTCACCGTCATTTCTAGGTTCTCAACAGATTTTCGTTTATTCGACCTAATGCTCCTCTTCCCATGCTTGTTGACTCCTGTGTATTTGGCCTGCGCTCTGGCTTTTTTTGTTCTTGTCCGGCTGTTATTAATTGCTAACATTTCGCCCCTCTTTTCTTGGATCTTGTCCAGAGTACCAACAAAAATCCGTAATTTATGGTGTTGTTTCTTGCGACCTAAAATCTCCTAACATGTTGAACTTATTGTTTCTTTAATCTTTTTCCAATAGTTTTCCATATTAGTTCCACCTTTATCTAGTGGATCATGAAATGCTTGGAACTTATTGTTGAGAGTTACGTTGAATTCATTGCATTTGTTAGTATCCCGGAGAAGGGTTGTGTCAAACTTTTGTAATACTACCGCTCCAGTTGTCCAGTGCTTCTTCAGCTTTAGTTCCATTTTGCTACCACTAGATGATAATCTGAATTTATGTCAGCCTTTCTCCTTGCTCTCACGTCTTTCATGGTCCTTTTAAACTTCTTGTTGATGCAGATGTGATCGATTTGGTTCTTCGTAATTTGTTTCGGTGAAATGCATATAGTTTTGTGTATACGTTTGTGGGAGAATACGGTGCCACCTATAATCATTTTGTTGAAGAAACACAGGCTTGCAAACCACTCACTGTTTTTGTTCTTTTCTTTCAGTCCATGTCGTCCTATGATGTCTTCATATCCGGTGTTGTTCGTTCCAACCTTGGCGTTGAAGTCTTGCATCAGAATGGTTGGGTCCTTGGCTAAGCGTTTATCGATGGTTGATTTCAGCTTCGGATACAAATGAACTTTGTCGTCTTCATGGCTGTCGTTAGTGGGTGCATAGCACAGGATGATATTTATTGTTATATATTCCTTCCTCGCCTTGAATGTTACTTTGATGATTCTAGATCTATGAGATTCCTATTTTGTAAAAGCTTTCCATGCTTCTTGGAACTACATTAGAGCTGCTTTTTTTGTGTGCATGTGAGGCGTTTTCTTCTTCATGATCGGCGTATTAAAGCATTTCTCCTGAGGAGGATCTTTGCTGTTTAGCTTCTAGCTAATGGGTTTCACTTATTCCAAGTATCTTCAGGTTGTATCTTTTCATTTCAGCTATTTGCATGTTTCTTCCTGTCTCCCACATTGTGCAGACATTCCATGTTTCCATATTAATTGTTGCTCTGGGAAAATTGAAATTTCATTTTACAGGAATAAATCTTCCAAGAGAGCTTGTTTTTTGATTTTATTCCTAACCATAACTATTGCATATTGTCTTACTGAGCATAAAAAGAACAACTTCATAATAAGACAAACGGATAATTCTTACATCACGATAAAACAAGCAGACCTTGATCAATATCTATCACTATAGTAACCCGTATTTTCAAAAAATGTTATCATTTAACAATTTGATTCAAAAATTTCCATAATTTCAAATTGTTTCATTAGATTCAACTTATCTATTTCGTTATGTCCTACTGTTTGACCATTGATATGAAACTTCAACCTAATGATTTTAGGAGTCTTCTTAAAGATCTTTATTTAATTGATAAACATCGAGAATAATAATTTCACATTAAAAGAAAAGCAGCTTTTATAGTTGGATTGGTAATCGATTTTTTTTATCACTATCTAACTGATTTTGTAATGATGATTCAAGCAGTAAAGAATAACTATTTTTCCTGTGATTTTTAACAAAGAATATATGTAACTGAAAACTTTCTTAAGTTGTTTTCGTACAAATCAGGTAGTGGTGTTGACGATTGACATATACTATACTGTATCGGTACGAAGATAATGGTCACCAATGTTTCAAGAAAACTTTCCAATAATGGCCAATTATAAAAATATTTTTATTATAATGTTTACAGTCTTTGGAATGTATATTTAGCTACTTTTGTTGAGTTCATCGTTATCCTTCATATGTTACTCATTACGTGCTTAGACTGAACCAGTCACTTACATATTATCCAGTTATCTTCCAACCAGTATGTGAAAAATGTGTAACGAACATAAATTTTTATTTGCTCATATTCATCTACAAATATTTCGTTAATATGTATATTTACTTAAATTTATATCTAGCAATCACGTTTATCATTATTAGTAAGTCTCATAATTTGAATTATTACAACCAAGTATATTGCATTCTGTTAATAAATATAAATTGTAATGGTTATAGTAGTTTCATCAAAGTGTAATAACTTCTTTAACTTTTCCATCTGCATATGCTTATACAGTGTAGTAACTGACCTAGCTAATGTAAGTATGTGCATATAACACATGTAATTAGAATAAGTTTTTACAAGTCAAACTGACTTTAAAGATAGTAGTAACATTTATTGTAACTTATTTATTGATTAGATAGTGAACTTTGAATGTATACACATATTGTCAGTTCATTGCTTACTGTTGTGTATATCTGACTGTTGTATTTGCTTCAATTTATGTCAATTTATGTAGAAGAATGTAATGTTAACCAGTGTTTAGAATGCTAATTCATTTTCATTATTGTATACAATATTGTTCGTAATATGATGGACATATATATGCTCAGATTATGTATAATTACCTGGTGGATAAGTAATAAACTCGATTAACTCAATATTTAATAGTCAGTAAAATATGTTTTGTATTAACCTCAGTGATAACTGATATCGAGTATGATACTCATTCATTACAATCTTTTTTTTGGTGCCTAATATCGAATAACTAACTTTTGATTTTAAAATATCCCAATAATTGCGTAATATCATTTAATAAGAGTCGATTGTTGTATCTGAACAGGGATGGCCGATATTATAGATCTTGTTATCTGCAGCGATATGTCTTACAGCTAGCACCCAGCCTTGCCTAAATCTATTGCTCAGTCACAATAATCCGACTGATTTATTAAGAAGCCAACTAGTCACTCACATGCATGTGTTACAACAACAATAAACCAATAATATACAAGATATATATATATATATACATATATATATATATATATATATATATATATATATATATATATATATAAGGTCTAGCCATTGACTCATATGTCTGTCACACTATATTAACCAATCACATATCTTCTTCCAGATATATCATCAATTCAAAATAATAATTAGATGATCAACAATAGTTTATTTAGAATATCTGTACTATTACATAATAAATTAGAGATGATTGACAGCCTGAGGTTTATATAAAACTATCTGAGCGTCGTCTGACCCACTTATTTGGCTGACATTCATACCTACCGAAAGCATTCGTGACTGTGCATAATATGATACAAGTTCAAATCTCCAATCGTGCATCATTTCTTTGAATTCTGTAGGTAAATCTTGTTGATGAGTTCTGATTAAATCAATATTTAAGACCTTTTACGTTCATCTGTCTGGCGTTGCAATTAATAAGGGGTAAAAAAGGTTGTTCCTATTCCGAAACTTCAACAAACATTTTTTATTCAGTTAGTTTCCTTCGGAAATTCAAACATAGCAAGGATGTGCTACCATGTGTTTTTACTTTGATTTTATTTTGTTACCGTGCATTTGACAAGATGTGTTAGCAGGCTACAGATCTGCATAATTAATTAATGGTTATTGCGTTGTAAACATTTTCAGCTAACTTAAGTTAAACAAGTGTTGATATAAGAGATTGTTCGCCAAAAACTGTAAAGTAAAATATGAGCAATAATCAGAATAAAAATCAGCTACCTCTTAGTCCATGTTTAATGTACACGAAGATGTAAGTTGCTACCTTTAATTACTTTCCAGGTCATAAACTAGATGTAGAGTATACATTGTATTTGACTAGTAAATACTGTACAGTATAAGTATAGTGCCAGAAAAATATGGCATCAAAAACGTCTTTCAAGGTGATGATGTATACTTCAAATGAGAGTATTGATGTTATAGTGAAGGCTTAGTAATTTCGATTAAAGGGTGATACTTTATGAGACGGCTCTTTGTCAACAAGAGGTGACGGAATTTAGGTGTGAAGAAAAAACATGACAATTATATATTTTGATACCAGGAATGCTCTCATGACAGCGATTATTGTAAGACCATATATTTTCACATTTCCGTACAAGCAAGATTAGGGTTAAATTTATAGTCAGGTTAAGGTTTAAGGTTACGAGTTTGATATTAATAAGAAAAAGTTTATAAATACAATTCGAAGACAGCAGTGTAATGTTACTACAATGAATTTTTGTATTTTATTAAATGCTTCTAGAAATAGATACAATAAAATATTCCTATATCAATTGAAACCTTGACAATAATTTAAATTCCTAAACCAAATATATTTGCTTTCCAAAATGTAGTCATTCCCTTAGGTGACTAGCTTATTGTCTGAGACCGAAGGATCGTCATTCTGTGGGTCGTTCAGCATCGCCACTTAAGTTTGGTTTTGGCATTGACCTAACAGTCTGTAATTTATCAAACTTCTTTCACATAAAAATTCTAAAATTATTGCATTATCACATAGATAGTTTATTGTTAGTTAGCAGTATGAATAATTTGGGAAATTTCAGTTTAGAGCCTTTTCTGCAAACTATAGTCAATCGCATATTTTTAATAGCGTAATGACATGATCACCACTGGTTCTAATCTTCATCTTATATATATGTATATATATATATATATATATATATATATATATATATTTCAAACTAAGCTAATGCTACGACGATACGTAATCTTAACTTTTCCATTAAATTAATTAAGAATAATATATGTGAATAATCCAAGCAAATCTAAACCTTCAAAATGAAAACCAAGTATAATTCACACTTAATATCGTTAGTTGCTATGTGTTCTATGAACAGGTGTGTTTATTTTATAATCTTCAAAGATTATTAATATGTTAATGGTATTAAAACTTTAAAATATTATTTGTTACTAATGCGAGTCAAATCACTTCAGTAATGATACTGTCCAAAGTGATAGCGAAGGCTAAACAATTAATCCATTCAGTTTAAAGAACATAACGCCATTACCCGAGCTGTAAATCTTCCCCAATTTAGAATTATGTCAACTTTCTTCGCCCCAACTTATCTTTTATAGTTTAATCAATGTATATTGAAGATTGCTGTAGATATTTTTCGTAAGATATTGAATTGTGTTATTCTGTTAAAGATATTTTTCTGTTTATTTTCACAAGAGATATTGAGTTTTATTTGTCACCTGACATATTGTGCTTCATAGTTTTGTTCTCATGATGACTCCATGGAAAAAATTAGTGAACGTTTTTTGTTAGTTCACGTACTGTAAATTTTTATTCCATATACGAATGCAGAAGAGGTGAAATCGAGCGCTTGATGGTAATTAGTAAAAATTGCTTTACTTACACTTTGTAATACTGCTGGTCATTAAGAGAAGCTGGCAATATTGTATATGCGAATTCTGCATATAGTGAAATGAACATGACATAGTGGTTAATGAATATCTTCGGTAGCATGTAAATAAACATACATTTCAACGTTCTTTGTAAGAGTCTTAACTTTTTTTTCATTTTTAGTTTTAAAGGCTAGAATCAATCAGTCTCCGATAGTATTAGTCCAATCTCATTGGATTTTAAATCTGAACCGCTGTATAGAGCGTCACACATTTTGAATGCTATTTTATGCTACTTATTAGTAGGCAAAATATTATTATGCTATTCTACCATACTTTGCCAGTCGATCTTTACCAATTAGTGACTATTTACATTAAAATACTACAAATGACCAGTCACCATTTAAAGTGCAGTGAAACTCCCTCATAGCCTTTCTTTTCTTTCTGAATGCTACGAACGTGAATCATCTTTAATTTTACCTAGTAATAATATTCAAAATTTGCTGTTCTTTTAGGTGTTGAATATAATCGCGTTATCGTCTTAAATAGCTGTAATATTTAGGCACATTATAAGGTCTCTGGATTAGGTATCTTATTGGACAGTGTTATAGTATCTGAAGTGATCATTAACACAAAAAATCGGGTACATACTTTCATGAAGTCCAAAATAGGATGACACGAGCATGCAACCGTCAAACAAAATTCGTGTATATCATAATTTTAAAATAAAGTCAGTCTTGTCGGTGTAAATCAGTTAATACTGATTTATGAGAAGCTTTCATATTAGATGCAGTTGGAAAATCGCATATGCTTTGAGTCCTAATTGATGATAATAAATAAATTAATAATTCAGTACAGTCATCTACTGAAGTGTGATGACATCTGTAGTCAGATGCATAAATATTTGAATTTACATTTAACTATTTTTATCAGATCTAACTGACAACACCTGCTACCAAAAGACTACATGTTACAGGTTAGCATATCACGGCTCACAGTGATTTTCATAAGCTCACATTGTTAATACTTCTCACAGTATAAATACGAATATATCATTATTTAAAAAAACATTAAACAAGATTTTGACTTTTATACTTAAAATCAACTAACAACAATTAGACATCATTGGTGCAAAGTTTTGCTTTCTACAACTACCTATTCATCAAGTAAATTATTGTATGTACTTGCGTTTACTTACGTTTTGTTTTTCTAACGAACTGTACATTTTAGCAAAGTTTAAGCACGGAACCAGCCGGTGCATGGGAGTATGCGTTCAATTTCGATTCAAAATTTCATACGAAAGAACGAAAAGTGGATATGGTTCGTCGTAGACGTTGGCATCGTTCTTTGGCCCCGAAAGGATTAAATTCCGAAACTACTTCATGTGTTTTACAAATAAGAAATAATTCGAAACAGGCAGTAAGTATTATTAAAATTGTATCTACAGTTTTTTATGATTAGAAAGGCGACGTTTCATCGTCTTACATTTTAAAAATGAACAGCAGAAATTTAGAGTTGACCGCGTATTTGAGTAAACAGTATCTTTATCTTCTACTTTGAATAGATTTATTTATTGGGAAAACCAAATTATGCAAATTTACTTAGCAGATTAGTGTCATTGACTTAATTTCTTATAGATAACACGCGGGATCTTGTAATCTTATGGTGAGGTTTCCTGCAGTAGAAAAACAAACTACATGACAACTACGTTACTAACTAAAGAGTATTAATTTGTCAACAGTATACGTTATGTTTTCATACAGTGTAAAGTAGATATACTCTAGCCATATGGTTTTGGTACTTTTTTTATTTCTTAATTTAAACATGTCAAGGATGGTCACTATAATAAATAAGTGATCTTATCCAACACAATTATTAGTTATAGACACTTGTTACTGATGATATTGAAACTATACAACAGCTTATGTTTAACAATGATGGAATCAGTGTCAATATGATTGTTAAATTTGGCGAAAATCGTTAAGTACATTGTATGTTTATCAGCTATTTTCTTAAACTTTTCTGTTTATAATTACATCAACACTCCAGATCATCCTTCCAGTTCTTCAGACAGCCTGCTGAGGTATTATCTTATTCCCAGTGTACTAATTAGGGGGGGGGGAACTGCATAACTACATTGGAATACGATGTAACAGGAAATGAAGATGCTATGTAACTACGTGAATTATGAAGATTGTTGTAATAATAAAAATAACATTAAGATACATTTATAGTTACAAATGAGAAGTATTTGGGATATCGTTTACTTGATATATCATTGAGTTCCGAAAGATAATTTTTTGTATCAACAGTTTACACATTTGTTAGGTAGGCTAGTTTATGCATATATTTACTATTAACACTTCATGAATTCAGTTACTTTTTTTTCTTCTTTGTTTCCTTCTTATTCTACTCTTTTTCTGTTTTGTGTTCTAGGAAAGTAGTATGAAGTTGAAAAAAGTATGCATTCATACATCTAAACTGAAATGTGTTTTGCTTTTGCCTGTTTATTCTGCTTTTAATTTTTGTACATAATGGGATTTAAATTGCTTGCTAAAGGCTTGTCGAAATATTTGAATGTGTAATGCTTAGTGTATGTGAAATTTTATTGGAGAAACATAATTATTTTCATATAATGTCTGTGCATCAATCGTCGTTGCTGTTTATTTTTTAACCGATTATTATACTTTTTCCTTAGTTTTCATTCAATAATTAGTACTGTTCGGTTGATGAGGGAGGACAGAGTCCGAAAAGAAAGTTTGTGATTAACAAACAACATACTGTTTTATCCTCATTGACGTTATTAAAGTGTTTATGTTAACTGATGACTATTAATAGTAGAAAGTATATTATGTCTATCTAGTGTTTAAATCGTAAACACTTAGTTAACGCTATTTATTTGTGACATGATTACGCTCATCTTTTTAAATAGAACAAAGTTAATTTTATTTTTGCAATAACTGTTGTCTATGTTTCATAAAGTCATTTATTGTAATTATTGATTTACAAATGATTATACGTCACGAGCTTGCAGAAAAAACAGAACCACTGAAAACCAGTCCTATCAGGAGACTCATTATAATCATGATGATATCGACAGTCAAATGTAGAACATTTATTTTAGTAATTCTATAAACCAATGGGTTGATACCGACGGTATATATTTCAGAATTCAATTTATCTGTTATATTACGTAGTTATTTACTTAAGACATTCATCCATTTTCTCAATTAACCCAAAAATGAAATTATGAAGACAAATTCACAAAAGAGTTTGCTTTTTGGAAAGTGCAAATTATGTAATTAAAATGGAATTGGGAATCACTCGAAGTAGAAATCAGACACTTTCAACGTACTTGATAATATGGCAAGTCGCTAACCTATTCAAATGTAATGAGTGGCGAATATCTAAATTTTACTTCAAGTGAATTCTTATTATGCTTAAATCACTTAACAACGTGAAATTTACCCGAAGCCACATCCATTTCAGCATACTCGAATGGCTTTAGAACATACCGGATAACTGAAGCCCGTAATTTTTATTGCAAGCTATTGTCGATTCAATACAAGTTTATGTTCTAAAAGCTTTAATCACCTGTTTGGTTTTGTTAAAAAAGTTTAACAGATGTGCGTCCACAGCTACATGCCAAGTTTAAACTTTGTGCTATGCTTTGTCAAGCCAAGGATACCCGGCATGTTGCTAAGCTTTCTAGCATTTCGAGTCTGGAATGTCCATATTTTAATTTAAGTTTTAGATACACTGATAATCTTTTGATCTTAAGCTGCCTATCATGAAAGATGTTAGGACTAAATCCAGTTCATGTTTGAATTATGCTCTGTGATCCCTTTATTTTATTATCCATTATATATAGATACTGAACTGTTAAAATCACGCATATATTGCCGTTAAGTTTGACATCTTTGAATATTCACCATTTGATCGCCTAGTAGTTTATACATTATTGGAAATCATTTTAACTAGACTTTGAACGTTATTGACGGAACAAATTTAAATAACGCAGCAAGCACAGAGGATAAGGAAGACTAAGCCTGACCATTTCAAATAAATGCAAATGTAAATAAGATGAAGATATTTTATTGGGATCGCAATTATTAATGAAATATTGCCCAGCGATTTTGAGTTTAGTTAAACTAGAATACATTCAAATGTCTTAGCAACATGACAGATAACCCGATCCTAAAGTCTTCAGATATGTTATCATATCATTGGTATTTATCTAGAATTCAGAGTCCTACCTCATTGCATACAAATAACTTAGTAATATACTGGGTATCCAAAGCATATCGCTAGAACATGATGGTTCAAAACAGTACTCGTGAACATTAAAAGTAAATAAAAGTATGAAGTCCCAAACGCCAAATGCAGCAACAGATATATTTTTGTTGAAATTTAATTTACTTAATAAAAACAAAAAAATAGTAAAGAATTAACTAGTCAATGAATAATTTCAACTGATCTTCTTGTATGGTTGTAACAGTAATGCATATTCATGACATCCAATTCTAATTGCTTTCAGTAACCTATTAACCTGTTTCAATGTTGACTGCATGTGATATGAATTTATGTATTCCTTTGTGTAATTAGTTAATTTATTATTAATTATTGTGTCAAAGTTTTTACACATCTCCAAATATAAAAAGGTTAGTTAATAAGAAAATGAAAAATCCATATAATACTGTAAGCTACGCTGTTGTGCTTGCATAATGGTTTGGGATGCATGGATTTAAACGTATATATATATATATATATATATATATATATATATATATATATATATACGGTTACAGGGGATTTTAAGTGCTAATTTCATTAATACTTACTCTGCAGTAACACGTTCTGCCTATTTCTCATATATACTAGGTCTTCCTCATAATTCTGTTTGACAATCTTTTATTCACTGATTATGTTCAGGTCATTCCGTATATTTGTCTAGCATGCATTATATGTTCGTGACGCTATATTGAAAGCTCATTCTTTTATTAGCACACTCCATATGCTTGAAATTCCTTGTACAATAATTACAATTTCTTGTTTAAAAACAAGCTGTTGCATGATTTTTATCAGCTTTGCAACTTTATTTAGTGAATTATAGCTAATTACATATTTTTGGATGTGCTGTCATTCATTAACATTGTACTGCTAAATATTACCAGTGATTCTAAATATACCCAGATGTAAAGTACTGATGTAATGTGACTAGTTTATTCTTTAGTAATTGTAACAAAAAGAAACTACAATGAATTTCATATTTATTACGGTTTGTCAATGCTCCCTATATGACTATGAAATATTTGGAGGTGTCAGTTAACTGGGTTTTTTTCAGCAGTATGATCATTATTATTATGTAAACGTTTCCTGTGCATGGTTTTATGTGTAGAAATCGTCTAGAGTAGCACAGCAGCCTTAGAATTAATATGCTAAGATGTCAATATTTGATCATATTCGTGACATAGGATAGTTGTGATAATGTCGTAGTAGCTTTGTAAAAATATTCAGTGGCATAGTCCTTAGACGAGTTATAAAGATTTTAACATGGCTGACCTTACTTGTTACTGACATAAATCATAGTGAGAGAATAAACTTCAGTGCAAATCGAATTTCGAATTAATCATCTATGTTTGTACATATATTTGAACTAATATATTTTCGGGGACTTATATTGACCAAAAAAACATGGAACACTAATAAGTATTGAACAGCTACTTCCTCGGTGACCAGAGTTTACTTTGAAACCACCATATCAAAATTCACCCTTTAAGATTTTCAACGTTAGTCAGTTTTTATATAGTGGGATTACCATACACTTTGATCAAGGATATCTACTTCAATTCAAATGCTGTTGAATTACGTCGGTAACAACATTTTACTATATGTTCAGAAATCTATATTTTCACTCTTCTGAAGGTTTACTATCAATCATGAGTACTGGAAATCGTGGAAAGTTCCAATCGTAGTTCAAACAATTGACCTAAACTTTCTACTTTTCACTTATTTCAGCTAATGAAAGCTGATTCTAGCAGACACATTTTATTCATAGTGTTATTTTGGTCAAGGATAATATATCCCTACCATTGTTTAACTTGGTGAAGTTTTAGCTTTATCACGAAATTTATCTGTTGCCTTTTATTCTAGTTTCTATTGAATGTGTTTATTTTTAAAAAGTATTCAGTATATCTCCTGAATTGTATATCTATTGTCATGTAACCAATAATTAACATTTCTCATCCTTCATAAGCTAATG
The DNA here is from genome assembly GCA_025215515.1 of Schistosoma japonicum. Classification (NCBI taxonomy): domain Eukaryota; kingdom Metazoa; phylum Platyhelminthes; class Trematoda; order Strigeidida; family Schistosomatidae; genus Schistosoma; species Schistosoma japonicum. The sequence goes on along the minus strand of CM046064.1, from coordinate 40,927,147 downwards.
TCTTATTTGATGAAATTGAATATATTTATTCTAGTTGTTTTAACTTATAAATATTGTTTTTGAAACACATACTTCAATATAAAATGTTGAAATTAAGTGACTTTACAATCAAACTACTAAAAGTTAAAGGTGATTTCATTATACGCTGAATTTTTTGGTTATAATGAAAAAAAAATAGCGAATACTCAGGTTATTGCTTCATAGCTATTTGATGTTTTCCGTAATAGGGAATTAACAACTAGCTTCAGTGATATGGAATAGTTCATAGTAGGAATAAACCATAGTATTGGACCAATGAGATTTGAGGACGATTTTTCATGGTCATAGTTCATGATTAAAATTATGTTTCAGGCACTAGAGAGCGTTCTTCAAAATTCAGATACTATGCTGATAATATCCTATCAATAAGTTGAGGAAATAATAAGGAAGGAAGATTTTTGTTGTAGTGGACGTCGAATGGGTGAAGTTAGATGTAAAAATGAAGTGTGATAAGTACATATTTCGATGCCATGTATGCTGTTTTAAAATAACCCACACTAACTGAATAGTTTTCAGCGGATTGTAAGTTACTTTGAAGCAAATCATATATTTGGTGGTTTACGCGTTAATAAAAGTGACAGTGAGAACCGCAAGGAAATGACATCTGTCCAGTGGTACGAAAACTGTACAAACGCATATTCTAAATGACGTTAAGGACTATTAATAGATGGGCTGAATTGTTCAGATAGTTGAGAAACAATCCGTAATGAACTAAAAACGTACCTGAGAGCATATTAAGGATGGAGTACACAAATACTTACAGTCACACAGGAAATATTTGCTGTTAATTATTCACATTTAAAGATTGAATAACCTTGAATGGTGTACCAAAAGTGCAAATCCAATATATTCACTACAATATTTCTAATTTATATCATTTAATAAAATAACCTTTAGCGTTCCCCATTTTTTTATTTGATTGAATTGGCTCAAGTTCTTTTTTAGACTCATACTAGTGTTTAGTTTTACCCAGATTATGCAGTTCAGCTAACGGATAATTACTAAGTGTACATGACACAAATTGTAGTTGTGTTAAATGACTTATTGAAAGACAGTCCCATTTAATACAATAAAAGTGATTAATATATAACTAGAATATGTTTGGATCTTACCGTTGATTTGTTATAGACTAAAATTGATCAGTCTGTTGCGATATGTACATCCTTAGCGAAGTGTCTCAAAGTAGCGATAATTCTCAAGTATTGTATGAGTTGGATTGCGTCTGACCAGTGGAATCCAGGAAATGCGTTTCGTCTTATGTGTGACTCGTCAGCCGAATGTGCCTGTATTCTAGTATTGATGTTCCCATCGGAACGCTGTGGCGTTTGACATGAAAAAAAGGGATTTGAGTCCTGGTGTGAACATTAACACCAGGATACAAGAACTTTCAGCCCACGAGAGCCAAATAGGACGAAACGTGTGTCTCGGATTCCGCTAGCCAGTCACAATCCATCTATAACAAAAGTGATTAATTCTGAAAACATTATCGAACTAAAAATTCTTTATGCATGAATAAATAATATGTAGCCAAACTACTTGATAATCGACTGGTTTCATATAGTTCATAATGCAAGAAACAAAACCTAATATTCACCTGTCATTATCTTCCTCAACTTGAGGTTTTTCTTTAGAAATTTAATATTTCGTGTAAACTAATTCATTAACAAATTGAGATTATCTTAAAATCATGGTTTTTATCATGTTTGGAAATTTCCGTAATGCAAAGTTCTTGACTCATTAACTACGGTAAACAGTAACTTGTTGATTCCACTATGTATTCTTACAAATATGCTTTACACTGCATGCTTTTAATTTCTCATAGAAAGAAAATCTCACCGTTCCAAGAATATTTATGCGCTTCTCAAGTGAGTAGTTAATATCTTCAATTTAGAATATCTTGTGAAAGTTCATTGAATACTTAAAATAACCTTTTGTTGATATTTTCAGATAAAATTTTTCTGTCATCCAATGCGGATATTCCAAAAACTTTAGAATATGCTTAAGTAACTGACGTATGTTAAAAAATATCATGGATTTAATTCCCACAATAAAGTAATCAAAAGTGGGAACACTTTTTAAAATTTATAAACCATTCTAAATTTAATTAGAAATATCACGAAGAGAACATTATTCCAAGCAACTAGATTATCTGTTATCGTTAACTCCTAACGATATTCTTTGCATTGTTATTGTTTGCAATTATTCTAGTGACAAAAGCATGTTTTAGAATTAGATATAAGACTCAATTTGCAGTGTTTTGCTCATCATACTTGTTTATTCACATTTTAGCTTCTCATATATGGCATTTACGAGCTTATATCTTTCAAGCCCGTAGTGTTTTAGCAGCTGATCAGTCAGGTCTCTCAGATCCATTTGTAAGATGTTCGTTTCAAGGGCATAGTCAAGAAACACAAATTATTCAACAAACTCTATGTCCAACATGGGATGAAACATTAATATTTGAACATATTGAAATGTGTGGTGACCCACAAACAATATTTTCTGATCCACCACCAGTAATGATTGAATTGTTCGATTATGACCAATTAAGTTCAGATCATTTCTTAGGTAGATTACAGGTAAGATTATATCAGTAGTTGTTAGGTACAATATTTTGCCTCTTCATGTTTAATTAGCTAGTTGGATATACTCATATTTATCATGATTTTACTGATTAAGTTTGAATTGAGTTTGCATTACATCAAATGTGAATTAGCTATTCATACTAAAATAATTAATCATGATATTTATTTACTGATGTGGTCCACTTTTATTTTTGCTCATAAACTTATGTCACTTTTACAAAACGTCAGCATTTCCTCGTAATTCTGTTTATAGTGCATTGGGAAATTATTATATATATAGATAGGTCGATTTGAAATACTACCGTAAATTATCTGACAATACTTTAAAAATTGCATGACCCGTTACAATTCGTGAGAGTTATAATAACTGTTAAGTTATAGTTAAAACTAGTAATTTAGATACCTATTTTACTAATAAGAGAATTCACAACAGTTAATTTCAAACTACTTCTAAGCGCCATTTAACGTACATTTTGGGTAAATTTCATACACTTTGTTCCCTTTATTATTTTCATGAGAGCAAGAACAAATATTTGTGCAGAACAACTTTATTAAAAGCACTGGCAGCAGACCTTAATTTGGTGATCAGTAATTTCGTTGAGTCAATGTGAGACTTTGTTATGCGTCGAAGGTTTTTTAAAGAAGGTGGCAGATTACACGCACGTAATGATTTACAAAAACGACGAGGAAAGCAGCATAATTTAAGACACTCATTGAGAAACTTGATTCTGGTAACTTCTCTAGATATTCTGCATCGTATGGTCCCCAAGCTATTCAGTGACTGCACAAATATTTGTTCTTGCTCTCATGAAAATAATAAAGGGAACAAAGTGTATGAAATTTCTCAAAAGGCGCCTTCCTCCCAAATACGTTAAGTCACTGAATAGCTTGGTGACCATACGGTGCAGAATATCTAGAGAAGTTACCAGAATCAAGTTTCTCAATGAGTGTCTTAAATTATGCTGCTTTCCTCGTCGTTTTTGTAAATCATTACGTGCGTGTAATCTGCCACCTTCTTTAAAAAACCTTCGACGCATAACAAAGTCTCACATTGACTCAACGAAATTACTGATCACCAAATTAAGGTCTGCTGCCAGTGCTTTTAATAAAGTTGTACTGCACAAATATTTGTTCTTGGGTAAATTTGTTGTATTGTGTGATGACTTCGTGACAGCCTAATATTAACTTGAGTAATTTCCAGAAAACTTAGCGATGCATTCAGGCACACTAGAGAAGCCGATTACATTCCACTAAATTGTTATTTAAAAAGCCTTTCTTTTATTGGATAATAGCTGAAAACCATTGCATGCGAATTTGCTGAGTAAAATTGTTTCGTTTTGTCAAAATTCAAAAATACTCTGGCGTTTAGTACCATATTTGTGACTTACTAGAATAAGGATTTTCGTCCTACCTCTCTTCTGGTTTGGAACTAAAATGGTTTAAGATTTCTGAAAATTAGTGTTAGATTCATTGTTAATAGAGTCAAGTGCAGATTATAACAGCTTTGTAACAGCTTAATATGAACTTTTTGAAAACTGTAAAAAATGAGAACCTTTCTCCCGTTAGTTTTGAATTATTTCGTAATGTAAATTTTATAGCATTTCACATAATTAAACGGAGTGTCCTTATATTTCATAGTAGGCACAAGACAAATGGTCCTCCTTTCTGCATATCAAGGGAAGTACTATCAGGTGCAATGTGATAATCATTTCTACAAATTCAATTAAAACTTAGCCGCTGATTTGTTAATGCTAATTAATAATGCTATTCTGGACATTACCAAATATAATAAAAGACATTGTTTTTCAAAGTTTATAATCATACAATTTCATTTTTTTGCGACAATATAAGGCGAAATTTTCATGTAAATTTATATGAACCATTCTACATTTTCAACCCATTCTCTAGATAACTCCTGCTGTTCGTTTGGACACAGAAACCACATGGGCAAATGTACTGCAATGGTATACGATTGAGAAAAATCGCAAGAAAGGTGGTGAAATATTAGCTGCTTTCGAATTGATTCTGGTATGTGTCATGTTGCCACATCAAGAAATAATTTAAAAAAACAGATATTCTAATCAATTTTAACACAAACTGATATGGTATATTAAAAGATATGAGATTTTGTTTAAGTTTTAAATTAAGAAACTGTAATTACGCGCAACTTAACCAGGTCTCAAAGGTTTTACTATATGACCTTTTATTGTGAATAATATTACTCTGCTGAAGTTTAAATGCCCACATTTTCTGCTTTAACCAGTACACATTAGAGAGTATTAGTTGAGACTCCGTCAATTTTATTTGTTCAACTATCGTTGTTACTGAATAACTTTGATCATAACATCCGGTTAAAATTGGCCAACTGGCCCGGCTTAGGAACATAGTCGATGACTGCACAGATTAATGACACATCTTAGTATGGCAACATCAGATACATTTCAATCTCATTTACATGCCACCTCTTACTGTACATCTAAAAGGAGGATGATCAGTTTGGGTTCATTAAACATGCTATGAATATCTTGGTCAATGAAAACTTATTGTCTTGTTAGTCAATTTTCCACCCTAAACTACTCTAAATCTAACTTCACCATTACAGATCCAATTTTTCCACCATAAGCAACATATTTTTCTAAGATACCAACTGCCGTTACCAATAATCTCTACATTACAGACGTGCGTTAACATATATTATTTTAAATACTTATTGGTTAAGTCCAAGTTAACAAATTATTCAGATAAGTTTAAGAAAAACGAAGATAATAAATTATTTCACCATAAAATTCAGTATATTTAATTTCTTTAAATCCCACACATTTTAACAGCTTGACGGTAAATCTCCACCACCTCCACCTACACGTCGTGGCACGTTATTCAATGTACCAGAAGGTATACGTCCTGTTCTTCAGCGTACTGGTATTGAAATTTTGTGTTGGGGTGTTAGAGGAATGCGTAAGTATAAATTGGCCAGTGTTAATTCACCATCAGTCGAATTCGAGATAGGAGGTAAAGTGGTTGAATCCACAATTATAAAAAATGTGAAAAAGAATCCAAATTTTAAATCTCCATTATTATTCCTAGATGTTTTATTACCAAAGGAGGAAATTTATTTGCCACCAATGAACATATGTGTACGTGATCATAGAGCATTTGGGCAAAAACCGATGGTTGGTGTACATGTATTAACGGATTTTCAAGCATTTAAAGTACCAGCCAGAACATCACAGACAGATATTCTAATGGATATACAAGGTATTCAGTGAATTACTGATGTCTATTCTTTGTATAATTGAATATTCATTTCGATCCTATTAAAATTTGCTGGGGCCATTGCAGTTAAAGGATTAAAACCAAACCTTTGTGTTCAGAAGGAGTCAGTAGTTAATCTGGTAGCCCTGGTAGCATTAGATCGATGATCAGATAAACAATTCAATTAATAAAATCAATACGTAATGATAATTTAAGTTATCTAAAATCAATAGCATGTATGTAGCTGATGAGAACGCAACGAAATACATTGAATTCAAGTTCTTGTCGTTCAAAAGATTTTTGATATGAGTGGTTGCATTTCGCAATATTCGGTGCTGTTTGGGAATGACATAACATGAAACAAAAGTAAATGAAATTTTTATATTTAGTTCAAACGATTTGAAGAAGGCGTTAGAGTATTAAACCATACAAACTGGCCTATATCTGAGCGTATCTTTTACGTAGCAAGAATATAATTTATTAAGCAGTTTTAAGCAGTATAAAAATGATTGATCCGTCTAAAAACCAAGTTGTCCAATTAGTGATTGCTTCGACCATTATGTAGTCAAAATCGAAATCTTTGGTAAGAAATTTTCTCCTTGAAATGCCAACTCGTACATTGATAGCCACCTACTACGTTGTGGCATTGCACTATTTGTAGCTTATTTATGGGCTCTTTATTGTCTTTCTAGATAACATCAGCAGAAACACAATCTTAAAGAAACAACAACAGTGAGGTTTTGTTTTAATAAAGCATATTGTTATTTCTTTACAACCCAACTTTCGTAACATGCTTCTTTCTGAAGTTTGTGGTGATAATATTGTTCATTAAAGGTAATGGAACCTTTGTAATTAGTTCAGTAAAGGAAATATTATCAGTATTATGATTAGATGTTGTTGATATTGTTAGATTTTGATTTGGCATCGTTCACAGACATAGATTGACTGTTAGAAAACTGATTGCCCTAGACAGCTGGTTCTGACTTTTACGGAACTCATCATCTATGTGCACTGACGTAATTATCTAGTATTCAGCCTAGGATATTTATAATTCATGGAGAATTCCTAAACCATAGATCACTGACCAGACGTCCAGTATTTGCAATTTATTATTTCTGTTAAATCGCCATATTTTGAGCAACCTCATCCGTTTTTGTTGATTGGGGGGAGAGGTAAGCAACATACATGACAAGGCCTAATTCTACTGGTCGAATTATCTAAAAAGAAATCAGTAATTACTAGTGAGTTAGAACATTTTTGTTAGGTGTTCTGGAGATTGGTTAGAGTTGAATTCAATATCATAAATTAACATGAGCTGGAACTTTATAATGTAACAACTAAAGATAGAGAATTTTAGTTGATTGGATACGTCACAGACCGATGTTGGCAGAGTACAATTGAAATCCTGAGAGCATTGGACAGCTGCATCGTTTTAATGTGGAGCTCCTCAGCAGTGCTCATCCCAGATTACGTCCCAGAAGCTCTAGGTTGGAGAACACCTAACCTTCTACACCACTAGTTAGACCAGGATTCATTGGTAGAATTCCCACTTCCATCAATTTGTGATATAGTACGATGATCACATATTGTCACTGATAAACTGAACTCTACCAGTCACGAATTTTTACTAGAGCTTCAGGAATATGCTGAAGTTAGTCGCTAATAAGCTGACTATTCTAATTGGATAGATGTGGACCTTTTTATGGGGATCGGTGGAATTCAGCATTGTCGAGTGTTAGACAGTTTCCACCAGTGACAATGTGTGATCGTTGCGCTATATCTCATTAATTAATAAAGGTGGAAATTCTACAACTAAATCACTGCAGGTCAAGTGGTACAGAGTTAGGTGTTCGCCAACCTGAAGCCCCTACGGCTAAGTCTGAGGTGAGCACTGCTGAAGAGCTTCACACAAAAGCGAAACAGCTGTTCAGTGCTCCCTTGTTTTTAATATTACCCTACCAACATCTGTCTGTGACGTATTCGATAAACTAAAATAAACAGTCTCCACAAAATTCCATCTCAATTCAATTAAAGATAGAAATGTTAATCATTTGATCCTGTCTAATTGGTCTAAAAATTATGCGATCGCCAAGAAGATTTCGGTCAACTTGATGTGGACATGTACATGTACTTCTGAAGTTCAGTAGTAAGTATCCACTGTTATGGTGTGTACTGATATTGACGACAAAACGTTTGGCTATTGCTAACCTGTTTTCAACAGCTCCTTACATATTATGTCACTTAATAAATAAAACATTCGTTAAATTGAGAAAATCTGTTTAAATCACCCAACTAAATAGATGATTATCATTTAATAATGAATACATTATTTGTTTCTTTTTCACAAACTTTTTTCTTTCTGTGTATAGCTTTAACCGACATTGCTTGTTTAGCTCATGAGCCCTGTCTTACTGAACCTAAAGTAGCAATTCAGTCACCGACTAAGAGCAAGTCGAAGCAGAAGAAAAAATTTGTAAGTGGTGAAATGTCTAATTATGTAGCGGTTTGATGTATGATTTCGAGGTATAATTCTTTTACAGAGGTTGTGAGGATTGTTTGAACATACATCTAACTCTAGTTACGCGATTTTCAAAATTTCCGAAGTATGACGGAAGCCAATTGCTTGTAGTGAATCCAGAGTAGACCTATACCCCGATATTTGTTATATTTATAGATTAAAACAAGTAATGTAGCAAAGAAAACCTTTTCTTTTTGACGATGTGTCTATTTGTTTACCTGCTTCTACGGAGCTGGGTACATAGGTCATTCAACGAGGAACATCTTCAGACTCATCTACCAGAGTGACTTAATAAGGGACAGCTACAAACTAAAGCATATAATTGATCACGACCGTGCAGTAGGTAAATTCAATTTTTAGATTATTTATAAAACAAAACCACATCTACCTAAAGGTGTCTGCATTCATCTTCTTTGTATTAGTGGTACGTAATATAAAGCCAGATTTATGTGTACAAAAACAATTCGTCAAATCACCTTCTTAACGTGGCTCTAGGTTACTCTATATTTTCTCTTCATGTAGCAATCTAATTTTATTACTTTTTTTTCATCATACCTTTAATTCACATGATATCCTACCCTACAATTTCTATATTCCATCATATTCTGTTCTGACGTATTAACTTCATTCAGGATATCATTATTATTTATCACCTCGAATATTCGTTTATAAAGAATTTTATTTATGTACTTGTTAGACAAAATCACTTATCTTATAGTTGTTTTTCTAGGTATGTAATCATTCATACCATTTTTAATCTGTTTGATGACTCACTTATATTTTACTGTCTGTCGTACCCCCTTATTTTTATTATCATTACCATTATACACTCAATGATTACCATCGATTACATACATTTGTACTAGCATACAATGTCCGTTTATCACATTCATCATTTCATATAAGTGACAATTGTACAGCAAGTGAAAATGAAATCGTCAAAAGAAAAAAAATTTCGTCGCTGGATTATTTGTTTTAATAAGTAATGGGGATTATAAATCTAACATTTAAAAATGATGACGATAACTGATTTTCTCAAAAGGTATTGGAGAACTCACAGTTTCTTAAACTTTCCCAAACAACCTTGTTGGTTCCGAGACTAAAAGTTAGCCATCATGTTTAAAATGAGCTGGGGGGAGGGTGGGTAATTTCCGCACCTGGTGATTTTTAGTGATTTCATAGATGAAGTTACTCGCAAATTTCCTTTTCGTTGGGTGGATTAATAATCACCGGTTACGGTAGACAGAATAGTCTTGTCGAATTCGTTGGGAACTGAAATCAGCCAACATCTCTATAGGTTTTCAAAGTTGAACGAAGTAGTTATCAACTGTTCCCTGGATTTTACATGTCATCAAACTTAGAACAAATCGTGATGAAAAGAGAGTTAGAAAAAGAAGTTTGAAATATATTAAAAGCAATTCTAGCAGTGTTTGTGATAATTTGTAATATTTTATTTATTATCAGTAGCATAATGAATCATGTAAACAGTCATCTAACTTCGATTGTAAAATTACACTAAACATTTTTTGCATCTAGGCACCTTACGAAGATTTATCATGTCCTAAAAGAGTCAAAGTAGTAACAGGTGTTGTGGCTGAACAGAAACCTCGAAAAAAGTGGAAATTTCTAAAATCTAAAAAAGTTCAATCATTAGAAATACAGGTGCTATTATGATTATCTTGTAAAAATGGGAATAGTGGTTTAGGTTTCATACTCATTCTTTATTCTTTCATTACCCAAATTATTAAACACCAACGCACAATCAGATTTATTTTTTGAAATAAAAACAGAAATTATAAATTGGGTTCAAGGGTCATTGTTACTTATGTTTTACTTTATTATAAAACAATGTTTCTGTTAATTTTCAGAACAATTTAATCTCAAATACTTTTCAAAATGTTGATAATTTAGTTAGTTGTTTGCATGTCTGCAGTTTTATTTTGTTTGTTTTATTGTTTTGCACACACATACACATGCGTATGCAAAAATTGGCACATGAGCACATCATTACTTGCATCAATTAATGCTAGCAAAAACATTTACGTTTTAGTTTTATGTAACTGTGTGTGCATAGTAATTATGCAGTGTGTAACATTTTGTCATTCTTAACTTCTGTTTCTTGAAGAAATGCCTAATTTTCTAAAAGCATATTCCATCAGTAAACAGCTTTCTCCTGGTAACATTTAATTAAACTGAAGAGGATTGCATACGAAGTGATTAGTTCGGAATTTCTCGATGACACAATTTCTACTGACTGTAGAATTTTCGTATTTTAATAAAATCTTAATGCAGATAGGAAGTAATGAATTTTCAAATTTCCAGTTATTTTACTCACTATTTATATTTACTCCCAGTTTATATAATATGCTATTGCCATTAACAAAGAGAAAGCTACTTTTTAGATGGATATACCACGTTCACGATGAATAATTTCACAGCTTTAAAATTAAAATTTCTGGATTCAGAATATATTATGACTAAATTTGTATTGTAGATCAGTAAATAACTTTCTCAAACAGTTACGAATACATTTCGCAGGCGTAGGAATCTTCGTATTGATAAAAAACCCTTAGAATACGGTGTAGACATTAATTTCCGTTTATTTCATATCACTTTAAATTGTTTATTTCAATAATAGTAATTCCCGTTCATAAATATAGTGATTAGAGTATAAAAAAATGATAATACGAATTAGGTGCTAACTTCCTAAATTATAATTGAAATTACTGCTAAGGTATGCGGGCTGCATCCGCTGTGAGTAGATACCTTAATATTCAACAATAGAATAACGTAATGAATAACTCCTTGAACAATACCATTTTTATTTAGTCTCATGAAGATCTCGTTAGCTTAATTAAATAAACATTTCTGTTTGCTTTTAAGAATATTTTTAAGTATCCTATTACTGATATTAAAGTATAAATCTGCTTAGTCTTTTACTCTTTTTTCTTAACATAGGGGTTATTCGGCATGATTTTACCCTACCGAGTATATTACATAGGGAAGAAAATTTCCAAATAATATGAAGATGACTGAATATTAACATGTTGAGAAATTTCACAGCACCGTTCATATATATATATATATATATATATATATATATATATATATATGTTGATATCGATTTTATGCATCATTATAATGATTTCTTGGCTAATTATTCTTTCTTAATTTAGATGGATCTGAAACAAATTGATGATAAAATAGATTGGTGGTCAAAATTCTACGCATCGATTGGTGAATGGGATAAATGTCTGAGATATAAAGAATTCGGTTACGATACAATTTGTGTAAGTGCATTAGTTTTGTTTACTGGACTAAACATTAACTATAGAGATAATATATAGAAACATCACTTACTAATTAACTAAAATAAGTATACCCCAAGTAATATGTAATATTATCACGCAGTTTTCATGTTTGAATTTTCGATATGACAACTAAAACACTTAAAATTATTAAATATCAATAGGGAGATTGAAGTTTGATTACAATCACTTTAGCCTAAACATGTTGCAATCTTGAACATTTGCTCTATAAAACAATGCCTGATCTATCAATCACATAACACATGCAATCCAATGAATTAATAAACTAATGCTGTCCATTTTGCAATATGGTAAAATTTTTTTCAACAAAAATAACAATGTGCAGATAAGCATGTATCTGTCTTGAAATCGTTTAACGACCTCCGCTTCACATGAAGTTTGCCTTATAGCTGATCATAGAAATCTGTAGACAGGCAAATCAGTGTACTTCATAATATTACCAAATTTCAGAAACATAATTATTTTTTATAAATCCTGTATAGAATAAAAAATAAACATCGTAAAAACTGGAACATCATCAAAGTGATGTCGATTTTCAACAAAGTTAAGGAACTGATGAAAATTAGAGAGTTTTAAGTTGTTTTTATGATTCTATCTAGTGCTTCTTAAAAGTGCACACGCACACTACACTGGAGCAATGATATCATAGTGAATGAGAAAATTAAATAACCATTAAATAAAACAATCGTTATCCTGAAATGATGTCGACAAGTCTCTCAAGCAAAATCGGTTTTCGGTCCGCTAACGGAGTTTATCTTTTTTCCCTTCAGGTTTATTCTCACCCATTAGAAGAAGTGGAGTCATTTAATGGATTTACGGATTTTTGTAATACTTTTACTTTATCAAGAGGTAAAAACGTTGACGAAGATGAAGATAATTATGCTGGAGAATTTAAAGGAACATTTCGTATTTATCCTTTACCAGAAGACCCAAAAGAACAATTACCGTTGCGTTATTTTGAAAAATTAAGTGTGGCATCAGATCCAGAAGAATGCTTGCTGCGCATTTATATTATACGAGCTATCGATCTACAACCTTCAGATTCATCAGGCTTGGTAAGTGGATGCTGATATATGCTGCATTCTATGGTAGTTTAAGGTTCGGCTACGTTAGTTTGTGAAAGTTTTTCAAGTGTGATCATTTTAACTGGATGCCGACAGAAGTTTGTATAGCGTGAGGAACGTGGCGGTTACTAAGGTATCTTAGTTAAAATTTCATTTACCTTTACACGAAAGTATGATAACACACTAGGTTGTTTTCATTATGATGCTTATTAAACTGCACAAGCACTTGGTGCATCTAAGTTACACAATGTAACCGTCTAGTAATTCTGTAGATTTTAATGAACTTCAAATGGAATCAACAATAGCAGTAAATACTATTCCCAACAACCATCAATATTAAAAACATCAAAATAATTCAAAGCCTTCTTCAGTTAAAAGAAAGCAAATGGTTAAGGCTTTTCATTCATTTTTAAACCGAAATGTGGTATTTTATAGGTATTTTCGTCCAAAAATGAACAAAAATATTTACAAAACTTGGGCGCCTAGTGTATGTAAGACATATGAATAGAATATATTTGTTAATAATCTCAGCTGATGAAATTATTGAAAAATTCCAACGTTTCGCTCGGCAAACTGGTTCGAGCTTCTTCGATAATTTTTGATTTTGGTTAATTCTCTGAAGAAGCTCGGACCAATTTGCCGAGCGAAACGTTGGAATTTTTCATTAATTTCATCCGCTGAGATTATTAACAAATATGTTCTGTTCATACGAAATGTGGTAGTTAGTAAACGCTTATTAATTCACACAATTTGAGTAATTATTCCAATCATAACAAAAATAGATTAACCCAAACTTCTAACGCCAAAAATACTGGAATTAACTGTGGCCCTTCATCTTACAAAAAATAACTCACTTCTATTCCCCTTCATATGTTTTCACATAAATACACAAGTTTGTCTCATCTTTAACATGCATGACATTAACATAGTAGGATAAATCGATGTTTTGTAAGCCCTATAGCTGATATTTTATTCGTTCTTCCCTACTACTTTATGGCATGTTAAGTTGATTCGTTTACTTACTTGTTTTCTGTATAGGCTGCTTGAAACAAAGCCCCAAAGCTTTAGAAATCAAAAATTTCTACAACTTGAGACTGCAAAAAATTATTTTGTTGAATAAAAGACTATGTATCAGAATATATGCTTTACTTTGTTAACCTAAAGAAAAATCTTGAATATGGTTATTCTATTGAGTTATTATTTAGATAAATCAAAATGTTAAACGATTGACAGCAGTTGGGACGATATCATGGACATACATTTTGTGATAGGCGCTCTTGTAATTGATGTTCTCTGTGGGATTAGAATTTACACTGTACACTATTCAGCAGCCAATCAACGTTAGATGAAATTTCGAAATGGGATCCTATTTTCGAAATTTTTAAGATCATAATTTTAATAATTTATATATATTAAATAGCATATTAGCTTCCATAGTTTTTTCCACATTGTTTGCAAATATCTTTTTAGGAGATTCCTCTTTGAATCTAACAAACAATGTCTTCTCAATTTTCATGGCCACTGAAAACTGGCTAACTACATCTGTTCTTTCATTAGGATACTCTTCGCTGAATCGCAACTATATTAGCATTACAGAAACATGTTTTCAAGCAATGTTTGTTTAATCAGTTTGTTGTCACTTGTAAAAACTCTGCTGCTATTTATCTGAAATACGCTACTTGTTTCGTCCAACTAATCAAGTGTATCTTATCATTCCTTCTATATGTTCGCAACATCTTTCGATAAAAATTCATCCGCATTGTATCGTATGTATGTTATCTGTAATTGCAAACAGACCAGAGTTGTACATTATATTTTGTTGAATTGAGATCAAATGACTGACTGTTTTGTGCTTGCTGCCTAATCATCAGGATCATGTGACATCTAAGCGGTAACCTTTGAAGGGGTTTAATACAATTTAATACAGCTTCTCAAAGTTCAGTGATTAGTTTCAGCTTACAATTAGCCCACAAGTGAATACAATAATACCTTTCCCTTTGCGTCCAAGTCGAATGCACTAGGATTTAAAAGTTAGCAGATACGTAAATCTGTGCAAACCACTCGACGTGACAGCTATAAACTTAATTAATTGGGAATTAAAATAATTGTTCTCTATTATTTTCGGAGTTGCTTTTCACTCATCGTTCACTGAATGTACACAAATATCTTGTTTCTAACATCTCTGCTTGACCAAATTTTCCAATAGACTTCGTACTACTATTTTTGCCTATTTAACAGATATTTAGTTGGAACTACGACAAAAATAAATGATATATCACTTTATCATACTAATCAGTCTGCAACTCACATTATTTAGTAGGTGTTTTAATGAAGACCGGCCAATTAAACTTTTGAACTACTTGTAGACATGACTCGATATTTAACAGTTAATACAAACTATCAATCACTAGTTCTACTTTGATAATGGTTTAACTTAGTAGTCAATAACCAGATTTGTCAGACACGGTACACATATTATGTTAATGATACTAATTAATATATGATAATTATTTTTGAGGTGTGGTAGCATTTTCCAAGACTCATATGGCTGTTTAACTATTAACCAGTCACATAACTTCATTCAGAAGTCATTAAGTAAATGATTATTATCATTACTAGGCGTGTAGAAGCTAATGAAAGAAAGCTTTATAATTAGATCGTCAGTGAGTATTAATGCAAATGTCTCAAGCCAAATAAATTAGTGAGAATTTCTTTGACTTTGCTTAAATTCATTATAAATGATCATTTCCATCAAGTTTTCTTATTTATCTTGTTAATAGGCATTATATAACTTGATACATAGATCCATAGTTTCCCCAAGTTGCTTTCAACTATTTAACACAAAACAAAGAGTTCTTCAATGTTAAATAACTTTGGTCTAAGGGTAAAGTTTAGTTATCACTAAAAATTAGACGAAATGACAGTTTAAGAATACGTGAACAAACATTGTGATTAGTATTGTATACACGTACATACTTGACAGCAGTTGCTTAATGTTTTTTCGTTACTAATTTGTGTCGATTTGTGTTGATTTCTGTACTAATCTGGTTCACATTTTCGATACGAAATTTTATAGGCCGATCCTTATGTCGAAATTACTGTGGGACATCATAAAGTTAATTCTAAAGATAAATATATTCCGAATACTTTGAATCCAGAATTCGGAAAGTAAGTTTTTCTTAAAGCAAAATGTTTTCTCTCAGTAGATAAAGATTTTATGTTAATGAGATTAATATTGCCTAAATAATTTAATTTAGAGTATTTGTAGTAAATATCTTGTTTATTTGTAGATTATTATTTTTTTGGTATACTGGGTATTCAATCCATGACACATAAAGGGAGAATAAAACTTCATCCATACTCTCAAATCGTTGACGTTTCAGAGAAATCAGGCTTTGTAAGGACGACTGAACATTATATAAAAGCATTAGATAAGATAGATATTACAAGTTTATCAAGATTCTTGTGTCAAAAAGGTTTGATATAGTCCTAGAAAGTAGCATTTTAGCTGAATTAATTCGCTATCATGCACCATCGTATAATAGAATTTAAGCAATGATTTTTGCGTAGAACAGATCAAGTGAGAATACAGTCTTTTTAAACTAGTGTTGGCTTATCCAACAGTTCGTAAATTTATCTATTTCCAGTCAGTGATGTCGATATACATAAGGGTTCTGAGTTTTCTTCAGCATAATTGGCGAACGACGAATAAGCATCTCATCAATGAATAGATGTCAAAGAACACAATAGCTGATTAGCACTGATGAATATCTTAGCGTCAAAAAACTACATACCTATTTTGAAGAAATGCTTGGTAGGCCAAAAAAATGAGAAAAATTATTTTATGGTGTATATTACTGTATTGTGCACCTCTTGAAAACCCATAAAATAAAGAAGTTTTCCGAGTTAGATTCAAAATAATAAACGGCAGTTGCTGATTCATGGTGAAGTAAATATATAAGTTCCTGGAAACGTTTTGTTAGTTAGTCTTCATTTCTTTTAACGGATTTCCCTTTTTCAACTTTGACCTATATTATATCATTACGTTTATCCATCCATTCAGGATGTTTCAAATGAAGTGTATTTTGCCCATTGAAAAAGAATTACACGTTATGGTTAAGGATTATGATGCAGTCGGTGCAGATGATATAATAGGAAAAACAGACATTGACTTAGAAAATCGGCGTTTAACGAAATATCGAGCTACATGTGGTCTACCACAATCTTATTATGTTTCTGGGCCAAATCAATGGAGAGATTCAAAACTACCTACTGAAATATTATCGGCCGTTTGTGACAGTTATTCGTTACCAGCACCACAATATGAAGAGATAACGGAGATTAAATTAAGTCCAAGTTGTCGTGTTGGTCAACGTGTATTCGTTTTGGAAGATTTTGAACGTGGTTTGGTACCAAATCCACATTTAGGACCACCGAAAGAGCGTTTGGCTTTACATATCTTGAATAAACTTCCTTTGGTAAAAGAACATGTTGAAACAAGATTGTTGTACAGTCCATTACAGCCTAATATTGAACAAGTACGTTTAATAATTCAATGTATGCCTTTTCAAGTTACCTTTCACCACAACTTTTATGCCAGTCACATCTTCAAGTAACTTAGGGGGTTCTGTAAATTTCCTGGATGAATTGGCATTGTTTAAATGAAATTTTATTTTTAATCAAAATACTATTTCTACCATAACAGAAAAATTTCATCAGTAATCCTATTTTACAATTTTTACTTATTTATATATGAAGTTTGTTGGCACTAAAGTTTCGCATTTGACCAAACTCTTTTTCAGTTAGTGCCTCCCAGTTAGTGCCTCCTCGATATATTGTTGAGTCACATGCAGGATTGAAGCTAGAGTTCATTTATTAACTGGAGTCCATTTCAGTGAAGCCCAGTTTCTATTCTGCTTCTTTTATGAACTATTTCCACATTATTAATGCTTTCAGGAACTCAACGAACTTCTATTGTATGACTCACTTTTAGATGAACCAAATTTCAGTCTAACGAAAACATGAATTAGTCTGTCCTATATAAAAACATAATAGGTCCCTAAATTGCAATTCACTTTTTCTGACTAGATCAAGGTAAATCTAATTACTTAAATACACGGACTTAAAGAGATAATGCTAAGTATACTGAGTTTGTTCATCAGACATCTTTAGTCATTATCCATTTTTGAAGTATATAATCACTGACAAGTTCATAAATCTAGCATATCTATTTAACTTAAAACTTGGTCTTCTTGTATATGTAGTGTTCAGAGAGTAAATATATAAACTAAATCATTTGTTATTCTCGATGCTCTGAACGATCAAATGTCATAGGGATGTTAGAAATGAAACTTTTTCATGTAGTCTATGAAATTAAAATGTTAATATTATTTTGTTAATCAACCCAAACAAAATCTGTTCCATTCAAGTGATATTTTGTATTTGGAAACTAGATGTGACTCTAAGAATGTTACTTTATCAGTTTATATATCTTTTGTCTCTCTAGTTTAAGTATTTCAAAGCCGGTGTTTCCAATACGTTCTCTTGCATTTCAACCAATTACTTTTTAGGTTTATGCCATTTTAGACAATATTCTTAAGGTGACACTATTTTGTATTATTTGCTGAAGAAACACAGTTCGTTTTGGGTAAATCACATGATTCACTTTTCATGTATATTATTAAGTTGTGTCATACATAAATCAGATATATTTAGTCTGAAAGATTTGCTTTTAGTTACAAGCTTTAACATATTTAGACTTTGAATGCCAATGGAATCAACTGTCCGCTATTATTTTCACCAACACTTGTGACTGCTTTTTATTGCCAATGTATGCAGTGAGATTGTCAGGGTGTGTTTATCACCTCAAAGCGCAAGACGTCATTCAATATGTAGATGAGTCTATATAACCACTAACATGTTTAACGAGCATTATTCTATTAATAAAGGTTTGTACTATCCTCTTGTTAATATTGAGAACTAAGTCCTTATGATACTTTTCATTTATTACACGTTAAAATCCATATTCTAAAAATAAATTGTTTATTTTAGGGTAAATTACAAATGTGGGTTGATATATTTCCAACATCTTTGGGTGAACCTGGTCCACCGTTTGATATTTCACCAAGAGAAGCAAATGAATATATATTGCGTCTTGTTGTATGGAATACATTCGATGTTGTACTAGATGAGAAATCGATAACCGGTGAAAAAATGTCTGATATTTATGTTAAAGTAAGTAACATATTAATTAGTTACTCTTCATTAGATAATTATTATCATCATTCAGGTATTTTTAAACGTTAACACTACACAAAGCTACTTCGAATAGTAATTAAACTTATTCAAGTGTTGAGTGTAAAGTACGTAATGGTTAAAGGGCAATATTAACGAAAACAGTACAAAGTTGAGCGATGTAGATAACACTTACCCACTTTTACGAAGACAAAAATGAATGAAC
Organism: Schistosoma japonicum; assembly: GCA_025215515.1. Taxonomy (NCBI): domain Eukaryota; kingdom Metazoa; phylum Platyhelminthes; class Trematoda; order Strigeidida; family Schistosomatidae; genus Schistosoma; species Schistosoma japonicum. The sequence goes on along the minus strand of CM046064.1, from coordinate 40,907,900 downwards.
ACATATCAATACAATTTACAAATATCTTATTAATCCCAGTTGAAAGATCTCTCTTTAGTAAAAAAATCGCCTTCATTCCTATTACGTTAACTATTATGTAACCTAAGTTCCATACTTTAACATTTTTTAGTTTTTTTATCATTGATGCTACATATTTCGATCTTACTATAGACTACTCTGACCAGAATTGTTCGAAACTCGTCTTCCACGTGAAACAAATATACACTAACATTTTGTATAAGCATGCTTTTAGTACCCAGAAGGTTGCTAAGCTATTCGAATGCATCAAGTTAAGTTTATGCAAAATCCAGTTTGGATGTCATCTGATTACATTCAAATTTCTAGGCAGAACGCAGAATGCCTACAGCCAAAATAATATTATACAATCATGCAACAGTGATGTACATTATTTTAGTTTTTTTTGGACATCTACTACTTAATAATAGTCTAATTCCGAACATATTTGTATGTATCTTCTACATATATATGTATGCTTTTGTGTATGTACGTCCTGATTATGGTTATAAATCTGTATTTGGATTCACTATCATAGATTTACCTGGGTTAGGCTGCCAGCGCAAATCAGAAAGCACTTGACAACTGTTTCTTACTAGTGCTGAAATTTCGTGAGGTATGCACTGGTTCTCAGTGGTCGTCTTGCGCAGATCGATTAGCGTTGACTAGTTCACAGTCTTCACAACACCTGTATGTAATTCAGTATTTATTATGGAAACTCGCTCATATACACCAATTTAATTTCACATTCATTACAATCCATTTCAATTCCTAACACATTACATAATTTTTGTGCAAAATGTTTGAGGAAGAGGGGAAGTGCTTCGACAGCTTTTGTCATGATATTGATTATATTTCAAATACCTTTAACAAATTCGCTTGATCTTTGTTATTACCAATTAGCTTATTGTCGTGGAGCGATTAAAAATATAAAGCAATAGAGCACCACAGTTTAAACTTATGTAAGCTAATATCGAACAGTTTCTTCACAATGCAATATGATAAACAACTCGAGGTTTATATGTCAACGTTTGGTAAACGTGTTCTGTGTAAGAGCTAAATGATGCTGATCATGTAGAAAAACTAAAGATTTTAGAGCTGGCTCGGATCATTTAACCTTAATATTTAATGTCCGTTGCTGTAGCTACCAATTATCTTTCTTATCATTCACTATCATAATATTACACCAATAAATATTATATTCTTGGATATTGTATTAGTTGATACTCTCAGAATGTTGTAAATAAGGTGAAAGTTACACCCTTAAAATGATGGCATTACCAATATCTGGGTGGAAAAGGATCGTAATTATTGTTTAGTAGAAGTTATTAAGTAAAATTGTTCCGATGTAATAATAAATTGTTTAAAGAAGTTGTATGATTCGTAGATGATCAAAGATTTATTCTCTGTGTGCTTAGCTCATCATTGATAAAATCTAGACAAATTAAGTTTGAAAGTTAGGATGTTTAGGTTTCTGTTATATTACTAATTAGCTGATTGCGTTCTGATTCAAAAAGGCCAAAAAGTATTTTCAAATTAGGAATTATTTATTAGGCGTCTTACTTCATCTAACCATGATAAATTAAATTGTATTTCTACGGTAGGCAACTTGATGGAATTATGGTTTCATGTATCACTTTATAATGACACAATATTCTGATATTTAGTAAGACTCAATTATGATTAGTTGACACCATTTCGTAGGAAATACCTGTTGTTGATTGACATGTATAAGGTAGAAGTAGTTGCTCATCACATTTTGGGTGATGTCAGCCAGCGTAGAATTACATTAAGGTGAAACTGACACATTCAAAATATATCACCATTCAGTATTGCGTTAAATCGACTACCGTGAAAACACCCATTACCGGATATCTGATGATTTTTAATGCGTAAATACTTGTTCAAAATATAAATATTACCTCTAATACAATACAATTATTTTCTTTTTATTTTAGGGATGGTTAGCTGGTTTAGACGATCGTCAAAAAACTGATGTTCATTATAGATCACTTAATGGTGAGGGAAATTTCAATTGGCGTTTCGTGTTCCCATTCTTTTACTTACCTGCCGAAAATACAATAGTTGTTAAACGTAAAGAACACTTTTGGTCTATGGATATCACGGAACAACGTGTTCGTCCACAGTTAGTATTACAAGTATGGGATAATGATTTATTTTCACCGGATGACTTTATTGGCACATTAGAATTGAATTTATCCAATATGCCTAGTCCATCAAAATCACGTAGTAAATGCGTGATGAATATGCTACAGTCGATTGGCAATGAAACCAAAATGGTTAATTTATTTGAATGTCGACGGCTGAATGGATTTTGGCCATTTGTAAACGAGGAAAGCGGAACACCACTCTTAACTGTAAGTTTCTAAAATAAAACAAACCGTAATGACATTTGGAACCTGATTTTCGATTATGATTAAAGTTGGCATATGGATTGAAAATAGTATTCAGGACTAGCGTTTTAAGTTATTTAGGAATCTATTGTTGTTTAACCTAATTATCTTTTAAATCATGTTTCTATAAATCAATAGTTCTTGTTTATATGGAATTTGTTTGAAACTCTAAACAGAAAGTTATCGCTTCTGTTTGTTGATCAGTTTCATTATATTTCAAATAAACAAGCCATGTGGAAAAATAACTTATTTTCTAACACAGATTGACGTAAAATGTCGTCAAATGGCACAGATAACTTCACAACAGCTACTTGTATAGCGTATTTTTTGTAAAGTTAATCTAAAAACTACTTTAGCATCAGTAGTAATATGCAACTATATGTGGGCTTGGTAGTATTCACTGTCTTAATTTTTCTTTCCGAATTTCGGATCTCAACGTACTCATGGCTAATATTACGTAAAATCAAATCCCTGTAGGAAGTCCAGGTGAAAAAATAATAAAAGATAGTACTATACTGTACATTAACTTGGGGTTTCATAGTTAAATCATCCAGCTTAGAGCATGTAGCGCTATCAAATGAACTCATACCAGCTAAATCGTTCCCCAATAACTTCAATACAGTTTACTTTGCTAATGTTTATAAAGTATGAGTACAGTCAATATAGTGTCAATAAATTTAAACAAGATTTTACTTTCTTGAGACGGTTCTAATCGTTGTAATAATACGTTCGGTCAGACGTTGTGAATCAAGTGAGTAATAAACTTAATATTTGTCCTCTTCTGGAATCTTGTAGAAAATTTAATCACGACTTGATAGGAATTAAAACTGTTTTACAGATTTAATAAAACGATTATGAGAATACGATGAACACACTAGTTTGCTCCGTCTCGTATTACAATCAGAAAACTATCAAGTGTTCCCTAGCTCTTATTAGTAAACCAATCTGAGATTAGTTTTTAATAGGAAATGTCTTAGAACTAAACTAATCATTCTATCTAATCAAATAACTTTACCCCTTTTATTTTTAATAAAGGGTAAGATTGAAATGGAAATGGAGTTGTTAACAAAAGCAGAAGCTGATCTTCGACCAGCTGGTAAAGCACGTGAAGATCCAAATGATAATCCCCATTTAGAACCACCAAAGTAAATTCAACGAATACGATTTTTTATTTACATTAACTGAATTTTTCTTGAATCGGTTATTAACTAGGCATGTAATAAGCAATAATACATTTTGTTGGGAATTCGAAACAATTTGAAAGCACCTTTAGAGTGTAATCGGTTATCAACTAGAGTTATTAAAAACGACAATACATTGGATTGCATAAAGTTTTCAGTGTTATTTCTGCCAATGAATTCAATTGGTAATAAAAAGATATTTCTAAGAAATTTTTATGAAATTTTCTCAACTGTGGTACTCGGTTGACGGAAAACTTCTGGTTTTATAGTTCGAAGAATATTTTGTTTTGTCCATAACAAAACAGAGCCAATACGGCTCTCTAGTGGTCTTTAATTATCTTAAAATTTTTAATTGACTTCAGCTTCTGGAAAAATATCTACTAAGATACTGTAACATATTATACAGTGCATGACATTTGAAATAACGAGTGATTTCATGGCTGCATCTAATACAGTGAAAATGTCACAAATATATTCCAGTTTATTTAAAAGTACTAATTATGTAGTTTCTATCAAAAAGATCGAATACATCAGATAACATAATATCTTCAATGTAGTATTTGAAAAGTGTAGACAAATACCTTTCACTGGAAGTGGTGATTGATAAAATAAGATGGTAATTCACTATAAGTAATTATCATCAAAATCTAACAAATAACAGCTCTTAAAGTTTTTACCGAAGACGATAGTACTAGTATCATTTGATTATCATTAATAAAAATGTATCTTATGAAGGATTTATTTTGAGATATGTATCCCGAAGAGATGTCTAATGTCAGGTAAGTATGAATTCATGTCTGTGAAAGTGAATAAAGGTCGCACTCTGTAATAAACTTTATGAAACTAGAAAATATCGACTATAAAATCTTAGTGTTACCAGTATGATACATCGTGGAATCGAGAGTTTGTAGCATTGAGAAGTCACTAATTGAAATGGTTCAATAAAATCATATAATCTATGTTTCTGTGATAATTAAGCTAAATCACAACTGATAATGAGAAGGAAACTTACCAATTGTGAACATCACATCTGGATAAATTACTACTTAATAGGAAACAGCAAAATGTTTACTTTTAAATTATTATTACATTTTATATTTTGCTGTTACAGGCGTCCAGAAACATCATTCCTATGGTTTACTTCACCATGGAAAACATTCAAATTTATTATATGGAAAAAAATGAAATGGATACTAATTGGATTGTTAATCTTTATTATCATTGGTTTATTAATAGTGTTATTTATTTACGCAATACCTGTGAGTTAATAATTATAAGATGCAAAATGTTAATTTCATCAAATCATTTATTTTCCCATTGAGTAGCAAAATATTCGCACATCGACAATAATTTTAAAATCATTTTAAGCCAGTAATTGATACAAGTTATCATGTCATCTTTACTGTCAATTAATAACTCACTACGTCGGTAGTAAATGGATCAAACCTAAGTTTAACCTATCACAAAGCTCTATAACGCCAGTTAAAAATCTCATTAATTCAGTTTTAAGCTAAAATTTGTTAGTGATATACTGAGATATACATTTTACGCTATTATTGAGTTCATATGTCACTACGTAGTTGACTGTCTTTATATAGCTTTGCATTAAAAATATTATACAAAAGCTATATCATAGCAAGCTACTAATAAGAAAATGATCATTATCTGCCCAGAGGACTTTTGTATAGAATTTATCCAGTTTAGACTTGATTTCCATTGCGATTAAATGCCAACTGAGGAAAATCAAAGGAATATTTATATGTCTCTTCCACTACATGACAATATGCACCCTTACATGTATATATAGTCAAACTTAGGACTATCGTCAAAGTAATAGATCTCTGAGGTATAATTCACTGGCTAGAAACATTCTGTTCCTTACTGGTGGAATGATCAGTTCAATTAAGTTAGTACTGTCAAAAATGCACTTATTCTATGATTGAATGTTGATTTTGGTTATGAGAATGCTGCAAAGATGATTATCTGCTTTCTAGTTATTAGGTTAGTGAGATAGTTATTTTGTCAATACACTTAGTGTAAACTACATGCAATCGAGATTAATTTTTATTTTTATAAATATTAAGCACACTAAACCAACTATTAGTTATGTCAAACATAGAAATGATGCAAAATGGACACTAGGAAGAACATAAACAAATGACAGTAGCTGAAAATTTTAACCATATAAGCACTAAATTTCTTCCAGTGGGATATTTTTGTCCATTCATCCATATAACAACATACATTTTACATTGATCACTTCGTTAAATTTAATTAATTAAAATTTTAGCAAATTCTAAACGAATTCTAAGTTGAATTGTCAACTGATTCTTTCAAAACACGATTTCATTAAATTAAGCAAAAGTTTACTAGAATCATTTCATTGAATTAAGTGAATAAAATACGACAACAAAATCAGCATAAAACTTCATAGAATTTAATTTTAATGACCGAGTAATTTTAAAGAGCTAAAATTCACTTCATTGTCATCTATCTCATACGTGTATTGATAGTGAATAACAAACATTCATAATTTAGTTTTTATTATTATTAAGCTTGTGTAAAACAGAACATACAATAAAGTAGATGTAGAAATAAAGTTATTTCACTAGGAAACATCACCAGATTTAAGCTAAACTACTGAGTTATTCACTAGTGTACTCTATGACACTTCAACTGCGTTAGCTGCCTAACTTGACTGGAACTGCCAAATTTTAGTTTATCCGAAGTATATTTAGCTACGGATAGGCGTTCTGTTATATTTAAAATTACTGAACTTGATTTACTTGCATCTCACTGTTGATATCAAAACAAAATTCAAATCCAGTATCCAACGCTTTAAGTGCCAGGAATTGATCAACTAGCTCACCGATTTAAGTTGTTAGTGGTTGTTACTACGAAGTTTTACCATGACTGTCTCACTTACTGTGTGAATTGGTGAATCTTAAATTCTAAATGCATGTCTGTCAACTAAATGACTAATATGTAGCAACTAGTGTTATATTCACTTAGTTTCAAATACCAATAAAGCTATTTAACATTTCAAGGCAGTTACTAGTTTAAGTCAACATGTATCATCTGTTCAAAGTATTTGTTGTTGCATGATTGGGTAAGTTGCTTTGATCGAAACCATATTTTGTACTAAATAACTACTCTCGGTATTACGTATCTGCAAACTTTGAAGTATCTGCCTCCATTTATAAAGTTTGAAACTACATCCCTACTCCTATGAATAATAACACTAAGATAAAAACTAGTGATAAACTAAAACAAACTATGGGTTAACTCATATTATGCGTACAAACTCATTTATTCTTTTATGTTAATATGAAATAATTTTCTTGTTTGTCTTTTTTATGTTTACTATTTCAGCCTCTTTTGGCAAGGAAAATGGTTGGGGTTTAAAGCGTTTTATACAAAATGTCATTTTTTTCAAAAAAATTTTATTCATCAATACAATTTTATTTTAAACTTTTATTAGTAGAAAACAATAACACACTGAAATCATTTATTTGTCCAATTTTACCGCTTGGTTGACAAAATGTATTTTACCATAAAAAATCAACATTGAAATACAGAAAACCAGTCACTTACCAGTCTTACTTTTTTAATCAAATTGTATTAGGCTAATAGACTACTCAACTAACATATTTTGTTCATAATGAAGTTCTTTGTCTTACATTGTAATATCTAATCTAATGCATCTGTTAACGTTAACCAAATGAATGCGAATTCTTCATACCTTATTTATTGAAATCTAATTGTAATTATTTTATGAAAAAAGGTCAAAATATACCAGTCTATCTTATGGGCTTTCATTAATTTTTTCCTTTTATCCAATATCTTACCATGTTTTAAATGATCATATTTGCCAATTATAGGTGATGGTAACTACTGATGGATAAAAACAGTCTCATTTTATAAGTTAGAAATTATACACGTATTAGCTTGTGCGTAAACTAATCTGTCCTCATTTCTTCATCATGTCATAACAATATTTTTGCTATTTACTTATTTAAATGTTTATTTAATCTTTTTGCATTATGCTACATGTAAAGAAAAAACAACGTTTCTGGATTTTTATTCTGCACGACATTTTATTATGTTTGATTGAGCTACATTTTACTCGTTTGAAGTTGTTTCTATATGGTGATGCAAGTTAACTCAATTCTTATGCAGGTATCTATGTCATATTAACAGGTTAAATAAATTGTGGACACGAAAAGTGACTTTAAAACCATTTTTTTCTGTGTATGACCAGCAGATACACAATCGACTAGTCAAAATTACACAAAATTTCTACACTTAACAAGTACTGGTGCTGTCCTGACTCACAATCTCAGCTTTACAGTTAAGCCGCGTCATTTACAAAGTAAAATTCGAAATAAACTCAAAGTTTAAAAGTCCAACTAATTTCCAATTAATTTCTGATAAGGCTGAAATATTACGAACAAATGAAAGTTTTGGGCTTGATTCTATTTAAAAAAAACATGAATATCGAATGAAAGACAAACTGAAGGCTAAAACTTCTGCCGATTGTAAACAATAGTATTACTGTAAACAAGCATGACTAAAGGTTTTTGTTACAACGTGACTACGTACTGTTACATTTTAATATCATTCATAGCTACGTTCATTCCAACTAACAAAAACATTGCAAAGAAAATTATAATATTGATTTGTTTGAAAAAAGATTATGAAAATGCACATTATGTCACTTACAGTTTAATTTAATCATCAGTTTCCCTTGCTTAGTAATCTTGAGGACATAGGCTGCATATAGAGTAAAAAAATGATCGCTGCCTGGTCATGATGTATTCAGTAAAAAAAGTTGATAAAAATGCCAAACTCTACAAGCTATCTTAGTTCACATATGATCATTGTAAATTAATAGGAGCCAGTAACTCACGAAGATAAAATATCAAATGAGTAAATCCAACACAAACATCTTAACTGTTGATAAATATTTTTCTTTTAAGTATCACCCGATTAGCGCTATGTATACGTTAATAGGAAAATGAATCATTTCAGTAGAACTATGAGCAGTAGACTTCTATTTTACTACTTTAATTACCTCACATAAGTAATGTTATAATGAACCACGTTGAAACGAGGTAGAAGCGATGGCTAGAGGGAGTAACACAGGCGTATAGGGAATTAGATAAACATGCAATCAAGAGAGACACCATGATGACTAGTGGTGCTCAAATATTCTAGATTGCTAACATGTCTGACATCTAGTTGTGTGTTCTCCTTGCCATTTACACATAGTCACACTAATTTTACTCATTAAATCTCCCACACAGATACACTGATGCACTGGTTCAATTATATGAGGAGGTTTTAAGTAACTCAGACACAGTGACTGACTTATTCTAATGTTGATTATTTTAGGATGAGCTCAGCACTATTGTTTGATAGATGGGCTAGTCTTTAATGTGAAGAAATATGAGTTGAAAACTAATAAACACCTCACAAAACTACACTGCATCTAGCTTCTTTGGGATAAAAAAATACAACTCGATTTAATTGTCTTGGTAACAACTGACTTGCACCAATTTCATTTTAAACAACAGTTACTACACATAATCCTTCACGCAGCAAGTATTTATTACTTATAATATGCTGGAAGCGCACGTCAATGTATCACTGGCATACATCAAAAACGTTACATCATTTGCACGCATCGAATAGTGACAACACTATTCTCATAACCACTGATCAGTGAATTTCATTCAAGTTTAATCTTTATCGGCGTTAATGAGGATGAGTATATGACAATGAATCACTTCATTTGAACGATGATCATTCGACACTCACTATACTAATTAATTGCAGAATAGACGTAGTAGTATTATAGATCATGAAGAAACAAATTAAACACGATTGCGAAGGCGGAGAAGTACGTGTGTAGTCAGGTATATATGCAAATGGGTTAAAGGCAATGTCGATATGAAGGCAACAATGCTAACTGGTGCGTGTGCAAACACGCGAGGTCGCTGGTAGAATTATAAAACATATTTACGATAACTCAATGAGTAGAGATTAAAATCTGCGATGTTTCGCGACTTAGTGTAAGCCACTTCTTCAAAAAAATAATAACCAATTTAAGTTTAATTAATAGATTGGAAGAGATCAAAATCAAAATATTTAATACAACTAAGTTACAATTTTGATTGTGTTTAAGTTATATCATTATTGACCAAAGTGTTTCACACTGACATTGTTACATGCATTTTGTTAATTGTCAGTGAGTATGATGAATGCGTAAAGAGATAACTTGTGATGATTTGCAAAGATTTATGTGCGATTTCAAACATGTGAGAAATTTAAGACCATGTAATTGTAGTTACTCTGATAAATAATTTAAGTAGTATGAATAATAAGGCCTTCCATTCTATTGAGTGTGGTAAGGTACAGATGATTTTGAAGTATTCCGGTTTTGTGGCTCTATCTATAACTAAAAAGACCTTTCTGAACAATTTGATTGCTACTGATGTTGATTTTGGGCTTATTGTAAAGAGCGTATACTATTATTGCTGATATGCCGCCTATCGACCTCTGCATAACTGCTAGATAGCCGTTTTGTGTAGTATTCATGTTATTTGGCATAAGTCATAATTTCTTCAGAGAAGACTCATGAATATTGAAGGCATCACATTCAAAATAATCTAACGTGCAAACATATTTCTATGTAGCAGTGAGTGGGATTTTCACATTTAATTTCATAACAGCGCCTTAAAGCTTGTTAGTTGTTTGTAAAACGCCTGAATCCCATGGGGTTTAAGAATTTTTTACAATTCTGTTGTGTCATGGCGATAAGGTCGATCTGTTATATCTCAACGGTTGAATGGGGAATTCTATATATTTTAATTCAACCGCAATGCATTATCTACTGCTAATTCAAGTCTTGCTTAATTTATTACTTAGGCATGACAATCCAGCTAAACAATCCTGTAACAGATAGGTTAGACGCAGAGCAGATAGTACATCAATACCGACTGACGAATAACAAGTCAAATGGATAGGTAAGTATATAAATCACGGCTGTTTATTCATTTAATTGAGATTCGTCGTCTCTCTCTTTACCTGTGCTATTATTAACCAATCACCACAGGGGTAGAATAGATATGTCATGAGCGGCCGTACCAATGCATGATACTTTACTAGCTTTATTATTAGTTATTTATATGTTGTTACCTTTATATACATTTTCAATAATCTTCATGAAAAATTTAATAAGTTGTGAGACGTTATTAATAATTTTAAATTCCTGTTGTCTGTTTTCTTTTGTTATGATTATTTAGGTAGCTCTTTGGAAAAGGTTAAAACTTAATAAGACATTTGCATTGAATAAATATGATGAATTAAAATCAGTAAAACTCTCAGATGTCGGTTTCTGTTTAAATTAGTTTCTGAAGACAATCTGAAAACTGTAACTTATTGAGTTTGTTTTCACTTTCGAGAGTAAACTTTATTTGAGACGAAAATGTGATAAGCAATTTCTAAAAATCTTAAATATGTCGTTTAATTGATGACTTTATCAAACTTAACTGAAAAGCTACTTATCTTGATGTTAGGGGAAGGGAAGAGAGTAACAATGTACCCTTACTTATTGGTCACAAAACCGTTTGATTACTTTCACATTCACTTTAAACAATACTGACTATACATGATCCTGGACAATTGAGGAAACAATCAATACTCGAAGGGCACTTATAGTCTACATAAAGCTAACACCTGCATACATTGAAATTAACGCGTTATTTGTATACATCACATCGTCATAACACTGTATTCTCGTAAATACCGTTCGAGTAATTTCACTTAAAACTACATCCTGATGTTTATTTTGTACACAAAAATATGACAACGAATAATTTCGTCACTGCATTTGGTAGTGTATAATTGCGATATAGAAGTTGTTGGATGATTGTTTATGTAAAAGTGACGAAATTATGATTGTCAAACCAGTAACGTAGGTGGGTTTGTATATAAACAGGCAGTCATTATTGCATGCTTCCTGTATAACTGATTGGTAATTCCACTGCAATTTCTGTTGTCAAATGCATTGACACCCATGCCATTATTATCAATGACCTACAACAGTTCTTGCTGACTGATTTATATATTCATTTACATTATCTTTAATTAAGACACTGAAATAAAAGTCAAACATTTCAAAAGACTCACTTAGGTGAAGATAATACGACAGTACGAGAAAACATGTTATTTTATAAATGGGCATTTATTCATATAGTCAATTAGACACACTAGCACACAAAGTCATTGACTCACCTTTCGCAACATTGATAATTTCTCAATGATTGCTTATTTGTTGATTGTTTATTAAGCAACATTTCAAACTTCTGATATGGAGAACCTACACGTGAAAAGAGCTTTAGATAGCTCACACCAATATAACAAGTAATTAAATTCAATTCAGTTTACAGATGGTGGCAAAAATTACAATAAATTCAACAGACGCTTCGCATTTGTTAGTCACAGTTATCATGGGTAATTGAACGTTTATTATTAAATTTGTTTCCCCAATCTCATTGGTTATCTATTACCGTATTTTCTATTTGTTTTTCTGTATTGCTTGAGCCATTGTTTTCCTGATCTGCCATATTGGTCTAATCATTTCGACGCTTGTGTGTACATAGAACAGATAGTTGTAATTGTCGTTGTTGTTTAATATCCTTGAATAATTAAACATGGTAGTTACATATTTCGCTTCGATTGGAATTGTTATTTTTCCAGTGATTGATTAGTAAGTTGATTGAATATATCACATATTGATGTTTGCTGCAGAGTTCCGCACTGAAACGGAACAGCCGTCCAGTGCTGTTTGGTTTTCAATGGTTTACTGACAATATCAGTCTGCAACATATTTATATATTTATTTCGGTGCATAAATATTCCGAGAACCCAAGGCATTCCTTTGACTTAATCGAACTTAGGTAAGTTACGTTTCTGCATGTAATGTGATATAAAATAAATTTTGCACCTATTCAAATTCACTATACCAATAAAAGTTTCTAGAAAACAGTATGTTTGAAAAGTTGCCTAGTAGTGTTAGGTAACTTTACTGAACTTTTAAGACTAATATAAGAAATCAGGGTTGAAGAGTCAAGTGTTAGCTAGACAATCTCAGACTAGACGGTTAGAACGATGGGTTGAACACTTTATTGAGCGATTTGGTCGGCCTTCAGCTGCTCCGGCACAACCCACTATCCCCGGATAGAGTAAATGGGAAGTCAACTTAGGTCCTCCGACTACTACAGAAGTTGAAAAACTATAACTAATCTGAGTCGAGGTAGACCAGCGGACCCAAATAGGTCAAATCTGGAGGTTTTTCAGGATAATGGTCTCACTCTAATGATTAAGCCACTGATATTTTGGCTATAGCTTGAATACAGTTCCATCTGACTCGTGTCGGCTGTTATTCATACCAGTATATAAAAAGAGTTGAAATCGTCCTGCAATAACCACTGAGTGATTAGCTTAGCTGATCTAATGTCTAAAATACTAGTTTCAGTAACTGTCAAATGTCCAACCAGTGAACTGCGAATGCTGTAAAACCAAGCTGGTTTTAGCCCCAGTCGTGGTTGTATAGACCAGATATTCAGTATTTGTAAGGTTTTAGAACATAGACATACTTTTTGTTAGTTCTTCTTGACTTAAAAGCTGCATTTGACTGTGTAGACCGAGAAGCTTTATGGCAATGTCTTTCATCAAAAGGCGTACCACAGAAGCATACTTACTTGAATAAAGCTATTTACTCAAACACTGTTAGTCGTATCAAAGCTTATGGTGAACTGTCATTTGAACTTATAACCTTAAGTTGTGTCCGTCAGGGCTGTCTACTGTCTCCATTTATATTTAATTTCACACTCTATTTACTGTTGAAAATTACACTCTCATCGACTGACTTTTCATGAATTAATCACCTACCGAGAGATTCACACAGTGACTTTAAATACGCAGACGACATAGCCTTGTTTGGCGAAGACGCCGTTAAGATCCAAAATCTTTTAACAGCAACGAGCTTCAATGCAATTATGTTTGGAATGCGTTACTCTCCTTCTAATTGCAAACGATAACTCCAGAACTGGTCTTTGTTAACACCTGAGCATAAGATAGGGACTAAATTTGTTGAGCACGTCAACCACTTTACTTATCTTGAAAGTCTGATTAGCTCTGATGGGTTGATCTCTGATTAGAACTTGGTATATTCGGCTTTATACAACTAATGACATCTATGGGATAAACATAACAATCATCTGTCAACGAAAGGAAGAATATATTGCTTAGCAGTTTGCATTGTTTTACCGCATGTATGCAAGATGTGTCCTTTAAGAGTAGACGACACTCGCAAATTATTGGTATTTGATTATTGATGTCCTTGACAGGTATCTCTTGTTAGATTGAAACACCAATTTAGCAATAATGAGGTTAGACGACAGGTATTAGGGAAAAGTGATAAATCAGTAAATAGGGTCTAGAATTTGAAGTGGTTGAGACATGTGTTACTTATGCCTAACTATGGTCTACCTCGACGCTTGATGGCTGCTATAGGAATAGGATGGAAGGCGGATAGTCTAACCGAAACGTGATTTTTGTCCATGAAGTCACTGACTGCTGGTTTGAGCTGTGTTGGTAGATGTAAACTACCTGATTATAGTTTGCGCAAATGCCGTGATTATTGAATGGAAACTTAGGGGAATACGGCTGAGAATCGGTCCCAGTGGTTCAGGTTTATCCACTCTTTGTTCTTTCTTAAATCGTGAGCTCAAAATTATTTCATAACTTTTATTTTACGCTCCATTCGTTTTTCCTAATCTATATTCTTCATGTTCACTCTTCTTTGTCTTTGCTATTTATATTTTTGAAATAACTTTTATTTCTATTAATGTGATGTTAATCTTACTGTGCTTCAGAAGTATAGCAATTTGGACAGATGCACGCATGTGTCAGGTTTTTTTGTTGATCATACATTTATGTCAAAACTATCAATACAGATATACATGCAGTAATGTCTTGACTATGACATAAAAATCAACCAAAAATAGGAGTGGTAACACTGAAAATACATTAAATTGAAAAACTGACCAGTTTAGAAACGCCTTACCGAGGAAGTGGCATTATTTTTACCAGTGAAAACTATTTTAATGAA